>OY787661.1:39512682-39732682 GCA_963678985.1 Spisula subtruncata
CAATCTTCATGAAACTTGGTCAGAATGTTGTTCTCTCTGAAATCAAGACCAAGTTCAAAACTTGGTTATGTTGGCTCATTGTTGGGTCAAAAGCTTGATCACTAGGTCAAATCTAAGAAAAACCTTGTGTACATTCCAGAGGTCGCCCTTTTGATCCAATCTTAATGAAATATGGTTAGTTTGCAAGTTGTATTGATACCAAGACCAATGTGCAACAGGTGAGCGACCAAGGGCCCTTTGGGCCATCTTGTTAGTTTAAACTTAAATTTCAAGTACAAGCAGTTCAAATAAATGTTCAAAGCTACATCATGCAATATTCTGATATAGTAAATATGTTAACTATACAAGGTATTAGTTGTTTTGAAGAGATGCTTTTATTACTGATGCTTATTGGTACTGTTGCTTTATGAATGAACTATGTATTTTCTGTATTAATTGGAGGGATTATATTTTATGTTATTGCAATATAAAAAATAGCCAGTTTGTGTTCTTGATATGTGATCAATGTACAGGGTGTCCCAAAAAAACGGGGACCTACCTTAAACCCTTATAACTCATTCATATTTTGACGAATTAAGCTGATAATTTGTGAACGTGTATGTAAGGGATCCTCACTTCTAAAAAAGGCACTTGTTTAAATATGATGCTTCAAAACAAGAAGTGACGTCATCCTTTTCACTATGGCAACATTTCACCATTTTTTCGCTAAATCACCTGAAATGGGGCATTATAAGAAAAGGGCATTTGTGTCAGGGCATTTATTGTTAGAAAACAATATTTAAAGTCAAAGGGGTGATCAAAATCTTGCAAAAATAAAACAAATATGACAAAAAAATAGCAGAACAGAGGACAACGTGGCAAGTTAACTGACCAAAGGGGAAGTGGAAAACCTTCCAAAATAGCATCAACAATCATTCTAATGATTAAAAACATAAATATTGTCAAGGACTATTACCAACAAAGCTTAGACTATAGAAAGGAGTAAAAATTAAAGTTTTATCCAAATGAACAGTTCATAGATATTTTTGGAGCAATTGTGTATGTCAAAAATTATAAAATAGTACCATATGCTAGCATAAACTCTTCTAGCAATAAATCAGCAGCAAAATCAGGATATGATTGCGAAATAGTACTGACATCTTACCTCATATCACAGGCCATATGACCTTAAATTACTCAAATATGATCCCAATAGTGAACTTGTTTGCTATACATGATGAACTAAATATCACAAACCATAAACAATGATTTGGAGCACATGAGAAGATGTTTGGGGTCAGCATGGAAATTTATCTCATTGAATTCTGAAATCCCAGCTTCAGTTTATGATATTTTACTGAAACATGCAGTTATAATCATGGGAGGTAACTCTGAGTATTGAACTTAAAAATCATGACAGCGATGCTAGTATTCTGAACTGTGTTCTTCCCTTATTGTTTTGACATATTGATAGTGTGATATCTGTTATTGCGAAAAAAGTTACAATTGTTTATCCTAGGTCCCCGTTTTTTTGGGACACCCTGTACATGTATACTATATTCAATTTGTTAAGGAATCATTCCACACCCTGCTTATAATTAACTGCTTGCTTGATTGCTTTTGGTATAATGTTTAATTGTTGTATTTATTTCAAAATATCGTGAGGTTATAGGGTACCTAGGTTGAATTTAAGATGATCAGTCCCATATAGTGTCTATTTTATCTACAATGTGTACTTTGATATCCGGGGTTTCACATAACATCCGTTACCAATACAATCAAATGCTTGATCTCCTGTGTCATTTTCATATGTCTATATCCTTCGTTGCCAGTCAGCTTTCTGCTGAATATGGCAGGCACATGTGTGCCCATATCCAGCTTTGAACCTGGGTCACCGGATTTGGTGACAAACGTGCTAAACACTATGCTTTGGAGGTCACTATATTATTTTGTTTTATGTAATGTAAACATGTATTATGGGACACCCTTTATGTGTAACATGTCATTGCTCAAAGCATGTTTATATTTTTGCCAGATGGTTAATCAATCTTTCCATGACATCTACCTCCAGCATCTCTGAAATGCACAAATACCTAGATGTGAAGGTTGTCTTGACAGCTCAAGGTTCTGATTGGTTGGTTTTGAATGTTGGTTTCAAACTGACCAATGACAGAGCAGCATTCTAAAACGTGTCTCCAAACTTTTACTATTAATTGATCTCAGGACACCTTCTTACTTCTAAACTCTTAAGTGTGTTCTACTAATTATAGTATGTGAAAAATATTTTCTAGTTAAGGATTTAAATTTTGTCCATGTCTTGTGAATGGGAATTGTTTATCCTTAAGATGTTTACACATTTTATTCAGTACAGTTATGTTCAAACTTATTTCATGTACTTTGTAATTGGGTAACAATATCATTCCAAAATATGTTGTTGAATGGAATACTTTGTACATGTATGCACATACAAAACTTGATCACAATCCCTATAGTTTTACTGTTAAATTCAATTGACAATCATATTGGGAAAATGGGACTAAATTAAGCATAGATAATATACTTGCACAATATTCCCCTTTCAATCAAAGTTTTCTGCATAGATCATGGATACTTACTTCACAGACGTATACAGTAGTTTCCTGTATGAGGGAAAAAAATTAAACAGAAATTTGTTCAAATGTTGCTTTATTTGTTATTCAAAGTGCATATAGCAGAAATTAATTTTTGTTTAATTTGTGTTATAGTCTGTTACTTGTATAATCTTTATACAAAATTATTATTAATTTGGCTCACTATTATGTGCAATACAGATAGACTGAGAATCTCTGATTTTCTTGTAAGCATTATGTCAGTTTTGGTGTTCCATACTTTTTGAATAATATACTCCTATGGTTGTATAAAGATATGGTGTTCCATTTATTACATTATTGTTTTTTTGTTGTTTTTCTTACAAGGTGAAATGTGTAATATTTTGTCTAAATATACGAGGGGTGATCAATATATTCGAGGACTTTCCTTCTCAATTTCAAAATATTGAAACTAGAGTAATGAAATTACACGCTGATGTAGATCAATCAATTATGTAGCGATTTGTCTAATTTTCCTTATGATAACGTCACTCTTAACTTGATGGCGTCACTTTTTGTAACCATGGTGAAGCGCGCACCGTCGAGCATCTCGGGCGTAACGTTATTTTTGAGAAGCGACACGCTATGAAAATTAACGAGAAACTTGTAAATTCCTCGCGATACCTCCATAATGACTTGAATTAATTGTGCATGGATTCTGTGCAGTCCCAATTAGCCATTTTCATATGATTCCGTTGTTTATGTGATTGTAGGGTATCTGCCAAAAGGTTGAGTCGATAAAATAAGGATAAAAAGCAAAAATAACACCGTGTTACGGACACTTTCCGTTAAATTCTGCGGAATAAGACGCACAGATCTCAATCAAATGTAAATGGCAAAAACGAAGACTAGCATAGGCTACAACACATAAAATCGTTGACTCCAAATCAAAAGGGTTATTTCGATATTGCGTCCTAAACCTGATAGGTCCTGTTTCAGTCCTAATTGAAATAATCTTAATTTTGTAAAGCCAACCACCCTTTTCCGAGTAATGTTTCAAATAACGCGTCGATACTCTTTTTATTCCACCTCACATTCTAGAATCGGCTATTAACTACTTATTTCAGTAGTAAAAGACAACCATTCTCATACATGGAACAGGGTATCAGTCCAGAAAGGAGCTATGTGCTGCTCCGACATTGACGGTTGGAATGACGTACGCGACGTCCATCGTCACGCGCCCCTTGTATGAATCAAATAATTTTATTAGTGCATTCGGTCGGAGACATCTCACTCCGAATGATGTTAAATGGCTTTGAGCCTTGCTGCCAATATGAAATTGCTAGATGAAAAGTCCTCGAATATATTGATCACCCCTCGTACATGATATTTACTGTGAGGTGGACAGTTGATTAATTACTTATATATTGTTAGCTTTATGTTATATCCATATGTTGCTTTTGATTTCAAAGAATTCCATGATTTAATTTTGTATTTATTATGTACTTTATTTTATAATTGTCTATGTTGGATGGTCAAGGAACAGACACAATTTCACTTCTTACAAGTCATAGACATGAACTGTAGAGAATTACCAAAAATACTTCTGTTAGTGTTTAGCATAATCTTGCGCCAAAAACGTACCACTATTGTTTACCAAAAATGTACCACTATTGTTCAATAGTATATGTTAAAGAATTCCAGCCATTTTTGTGATACATAAATTATATATATTATATTATATTCTTGCAATATATCGTCTGTGATAATTATTGTATGATGTGCTATTTGATGTTGCTGTATATTATATATGTGTGGACAATTTAGAAATATGAAAAATATTAACCTGCGGTGGTATTCACATAGAATCCAGAGGGAAAATGCAGAATTTCATCAAAATTTTACATTTTCCTTAATTGTATCAACTGAAAAGGAAACTCCAGATTATTTAGCCACTACACATGTAAGTTTGTGCACCTAAAATTTCAAATGGGCATCTCTGCACACAAAAAATTTAATTGAAACCATCTTTATGATCAACAACATCAATAATATATCTTTTAACCAAATCCAAACACAAATTAAATGTCAAACTGCTAAAAATGGCAAAATCAGCCTCAATTCTACATGCAGTCTGCAGTCGTGAAATAAACATTGTGACCTGTGAGTTTGTGCATGTAAATTGATGACGTCATCAAGAGGGCCCATGAAATATTTTTCCAATAAAAAGTCGCATAAAATAAAGTTTGATCTATTGTCAGTAGTTCAGCTGTTTTTCTGATCTTAAATATATCGCATCTATTTAAAAAATAAGAAAAACAAAGGTTGCAGGTTTTTCACGACCGGAAGTGGTGAATATGTAAACAGTAAAATCTGTGCATGGACAAAACTCGCCACGAACGTAACAAACCCTGTTTTTAAAATATTTTTTTGAATTATTCGGCTGGCGTAATGTCTTCTTAATTACTAAAAATGAATTTGGACATGAAAATGAGACTTTTTGAAGAGTAATCAACATTTAACTGAAATGCACAAACTTGCAGTTGTGCACAAACTTATAGGAATCGAGGTTACTTTTTACATTGTTTGGAAATGTTATGCCAGGTGCTACCACATCACCAAGAAAACATGGGATATTCTCAATTTCTTGCAAAATATGTGCAGTTAAATTTTTATACGCCCGTTTGAAAAACGGGACGTATTATGTGAACACCCTTGGCGGGCGGGCGTGCGGGCGTGCAGGCGTGCGGGCGGGCGGGCGGCGGCGTCCAATATTTGTCTGTACTCTAACTCAAACAGTTTTTGTCCGATCATCTTCAAACTTGCTGACAATGCTTATGGGTGTAATATCTAGGCCAAGTTCGATTATAGGCCAAATCGGTGCAGGCCTTCTTGGGTTATGGTCCTTCTTTTACCAAAAAAATGTGAAATTGGCATTGTCTGTACTCTAGCTTAAATAGTTTTCATCCGATCATCTTTAAACTTGCTGACAATGCTAATGGGTGTAATATCTAGGCCAAGTTCGATTATAGGCCAAATCGGTGCAGACCTTCTTGGGTTATGGTCCTTCTTTTACCAAAAAAATGTGAAAGTGGCCTTGTCTGTACTCTAGCTTAAACAGTTTTCATCCGATCATCTTCAAACTTGCTGACAATGCTTATGGGTGTAATATCTAGGCCAAGTTTGATTATAGGCCAAATCGGTGCAGGCCTTCTTGGGTTATGGTCCTTCTTTTACCAAAAAAATGTGGAATTGGCCTTGTCTGTACTCTAGCTTAAACAGTTTTCATCCGATCATCTTCAAACTTGCTGACAATGCTTATGGGTGTAATATCTAGGCCAAGTTCGATTATAGGCCAAATCGGTGCAGGCCTTCTTGTGTTATGGTCCTTCTTTTACCAAAAAAATGTGAAATTGGCCTTGTCTGTACTCTAGCTCAAACAGTTTTCATCCGATCATCTTCAAACTTACTGACAATGCTTATGGGTGTAATATCTAGGCCAAGTTCGATTATAGGCCAAATCGGTGCAGACCTTCTTGGGTTATGGTCGTTCTTTTACCAAAAAAATGTGAAATTGGCCTTGTCTGTACTCTAGCTTAAACAGTTTTCATCCGATCATCTTCAAACTTGCTGACAATGCTTATGGGTGTAATATCTAGGCCAAGTTCGATTATAGGCCAAATCGGTGCAGGCCTTCTTGGGTTATGGTCCTTCTTTTACCAAAATAAATGTGAAATTGGCCTTGTCTGTACTCTAGCTCAAACAATTTTCATCCGATCGTCTTCAAACTTGCTGACGATACTCATGGGTGTAATATCTAGGCCAAGATAAGTTTAAAGATGATTGTTCAAAAATGTTTTGACATAATATGGGCTTTTATTTCATAATCAATATTTTTTTCACTAGCACAACCAAGACGGGCGTATTTTGTGACATTTTGGCATCTTGTTTAACTTTAAGGCAAACTATTTAAGTTTTCCCTTAAGATGCTTTGTGAATACAGACCATTATCTTTATCTACAAATATATTCAGACCTGTAGTCACGTTTATGAGTGCAGTTTAGGCACACTGAGGCACCATCATGTGGAATTTGATAAAAATAAAAAAGGTCCAGCATATTTGTTATAAGGCAAAAACAAATTGTTTATAGACCCTTTCAATTAAGCGATAATCGTATGTACAGAGTTATCTCCCGTAAACCGGATGTGACGTCAAACAAGGGCTCTACAAATTAATGACACTATAAAGGCAGTAGCGAAGAGATTATTTAATCGCTTTTTTCGTTAATTGCATGTTTTGTAGCTGTTGTTTTTTCAATAAAGATGTTTATAATGTACTAACAATGTATGTATAATATGTAACATGTTATGGATGTGGAGGAAACGTGTGATTTCTCGGATTTTTTTCTATCAACAATGGTCAATTATCGGGCGTTAATTTCCAAAAAGATCTGTAGTTGTATTAATTTTGTTTTGTAATTCGGTTGATTGTCATGCACATTTCGTACATTAAATTGAGCGTTAGTACTAAGATACAGTGTATATTTGTACTTTGATAAATGTATATTTTGCCGGGAATATAAAGCGCAAGTATTTTCACCTGGTTCTTTCAATACTACATCATTACCGCCATTAGACCTAGTTAACTCTGGATCATTGCAATGTCTCATTTCTTTTTACCAATACAATTTACAAGTTATGTGTTGTTTATTATGGATTGTAATAAAACAAAGACATAATTATTTAGGCCTTTGAATACACGTATATTAGAGCCACAACGATTATTGGAATGTCCTATCTGGTTACATACGTGCCATTTCGGGCAAATTCGGCTTAAAAAGCTGTATAAATGACGATTATGATAGCAGTTGATTGTTATAAATTAATTTAAAAAATACATTATTTATATACAACTGCTCTTCAAACTAACATCACAATTAACAATATTTTGTTTTTAATTTAAGAATTGTAAATCTGAATTCACAAAAAGTGACCTGAACTGCAATTCGAGTGATGGGAAAAACATAACAAATTAAAGTGAGACAGATACTTAAGAAGTTAAGGTGCTAAAACCCTAATGCATAAATAAAATCTTGTCAGATGATGAGGTGCTAAAACCCTAACGCATAGATAAATTCTAGGTGCTGTATAATTATATAATGATTTACAATAAACAGCATAGATCCCCTAATATCAAGATAAGCCACCAAGACCATACACTAAATAAGTGTCACAGCAGGGTACTAATATACAACCAATCAGTACTATGTTGTCACCACCTGTCATCTTAATATACATGTACAGTATATTGATCAGTGTTTTACCTTAAATGATTGACATTGATTGACACTTTTAAATCAACGTTTGGGTTACTTTTATAAAAAAGTATAAATTATGTTTATCCAAACCGCGGAGGTCTCTCTAACTCCGTGTCCGAACAAAAAGTGTAAATTAATGGACATGCACCTGTATGACTTGTGCTACAATGCTCATTTTGATGTTTCAAATATAATTTATTGCCATATTTTTACACGTAGACACCATTTAAAATAAATAAAGCACTTTTCTCATTTACTTGTATATGAATTTCAAATGAACAAAGGTTTCATGATGGAAGAGTAAGATTTGAAACAGACTACATTGTATTGCCAAACAATTTAGTTTTACCTACATACAACAAAATTTTACATAGAATTGATTCTGATTTTAAGTTATTCGTCGTGTGAACTTTTCCGGTGATTCCTTACTTTCTTTGATTGTAGTAAACAACACATCAATGTACTCGTGTTAACACTAAACAAGTAAGCACATGCGGACATGTAAAATCATGCCGCCCGGATTTTAGTACAAACTATAACTAGAAAGAAATTTCCTCCTGTGTAAATTAACGTTTTAATTTCTGGCTGGATAGTCGTACTTTTGAAATGATATAGCTAATATTCTATACTTTTATGATGTGTGATGAATTATTAAAATACACAATTTCTTTATGCTAGTATAAACTGTAAGTCAGGTTTCAATGAGTGGATTGTGCGCGCGTGATGCATGGTATTTAGGTTCGAAAAGCATGGCTCTCCTTTTAAAACTTTAATAATATCTTTTAATAATATATTAATTGTTGGAAAGCTTAGTCTACACAGTTCTTAAAACTGCAAATAATAAACATTTTGAGCAAGTTAAATGCCAATTGTTGAGTATTGAATTCAGTTCTTTATTTTTACATTTTCTTGCCCTTGAAATTTTTGTTCCGAAAACATGGCTTTTTATGTTTTATTATTGAAAATACATTAACAAAAGTTACATTATTAAAAAGTCTATACGATCTTGTTTTCGTAAGTGTTAATCTTTTAAAAATCGACAGAGTAAAACGTGATTTACAGCGGTTTAAAGTTGACACATTTTTTATTTCCTTTACACGCTAACGGTAATCGGCTCGTGTATTCGCTTTGAGCCCTCGTTTGACGTCATCAAAGGGAGACAATTTAATTACGGTCTTAATTGAAAGGGTGTATTTCAAGTATTTTTAAGCAGCCAGTTGATTACTTAGTGCTAATAGAAATAGAAATGAACAAATTGCCGTTTTCAGAGAACTTAGTTTTAATGTGCCTGACATCTAAAATATTGATATAAATTTATGTTAACTGTAGCTTTGGACTTATTGCTTATTATGGATTCCATAAAGCTTTACCAACAATATTAATAGAAGAATGAAAATTGGTCAGCCAATTATGTTATCCACAGAAAGTAAAGTAATGATTATTACTGTTCATTGTTGTATAATCAGGGTTGATTACATAGTTGTAATGCTCTCTTATTATGTGATGCATTTGTTACATTGTATGTCATAAACTATTTTTTATTTTAAAAATGTAGGATTAAATTATTATAGTGTTATTTTCTCTGATTTCTTGGCGTTTTGGTGGTAATAGAACATATTTAGAGGTATTTCATCTTCATACAGAAATTTAAATTAGTATTATGTAATTGTTAATTAGTCATATTACTTTGTTCTATAGAGTAATTACCTAACAGTATAGCATAATTGAAAGGTGCTTTGTTCTATTACTAAATGCATATTAGTTTATTAATTATTGAAGAAATTTGCTTGAAACAATTTATGCTGAAATTGAATAAACTATTTTATTGTACATTTACGTAGGGATTTTGTAACTAGAACAATAATTAATAACCCATGTTTTAGTAGGCGATTTATATTACTTCCTCTGCTTTATGTCCAAAACATTAATATATTTTTATATACTACACAAACTATGATATGGGTAAATATTGCTAACCATATTTTCTTGTTTGATCATTTGCAAATCCAATAAGATTGACTGATTGAATTTTCAGAAAACATGCTGTAACAATTGCAATATTGTAAACGATTAACTATTGCTCCAAAATACGATGTCATGGCTAATATGCTGATGCACATTTTCACTCTACTAATTGTTTGTGTTGTATTCATACATGTACATATACAAAAATGAGTAAATATTCATACATAAATATAATATTTATTATATGAAAACTGAATGAAGTCCATTTCCACGGTGCACAATCACGTGGTTTGTGACGTCACATTTTGGTATCGCGAACAGTAATTTTGGTAAATAAACGCTCGATGCAACCAAGAAAAATCGTCGTAAGTATTTATTTACGCATTTTTGGAAATTATCATTTGTATGTTGCAAGTCCTTATATCAATGCATAACCCCGACAACCACGAATATGTCCCTGTATGCTCTAGTTTTAACGGAGTTGCGGCCAAACTGACCAAAAATCTCAAAATTGGTGTTGGTATTGCTGACAGCAGATTCAAGAACACCATAAAACACTGTTTTCCTTGATGGAGTCTTCGAAAGGAATCTTCTGTTGGTACTTTATGCATACAAACAGCTGATGATTGATTGTTTTGTACATTAAGTCACTATTTCCAACGTAAAATAGGATTTAAAATAATGCTATTGCGACACGTTACGAAAGTTAAATGATATTGCAACCAGTATAGTATTATCTCAATTAGTTAGCTGAAGAATATCTGAATATATATATGAAATGCAGGTGGTTTGAAAAGCTTCGGGTTCGAGTGAGTTTCAGGTTTCCTCCACATATCGGTACATTATGAGAAGCTAAACACTATATTGTTTATTACGAAATAGTATTAATTGCCATTTGGGCCCGTGGTACTATACGAGGAACACTATTTTAATTACAGCAACACAAAACATAAAACTACCGTTAACCACATGTATAAACTCTGAAATGGCTTAACTTACGCCTGACACGATCCCATACATGTACATAATGAAGATAATACTATTATAAACGTCTGCATTATCCATTATCTTTCAGGTGCAATGAACATGCTGCAACACAAATGCATGTCTGTCCGACCTGTGGTAAGACGTTTTCAACTGACTCCGACTTAAAGGCCCACGAGAAAAGGGAGAAGAATCAGCGGACATTATGTTGTGACATTTGTAACCATCACGCACTTCCACGTTTTTAACTGACTGAACATATGCATAGCCATGCAGAAGATCGCAGTATGGCATATAACTAGATAAATGAGCGGTCGACAAAATACAAAATAATATTTTTTGTAACTTTAATCACTATTTATAGTTTGTCTGTGACTTACAACAATCTGTGATTTAATTAATGCCAGAATTGCATATTGTACAATACAAATTTAGTTGTTCACGAATGTACAGTCAAATCTTACACCATTATGTATTTTATGTCACAACCAAAATGATGCAACACATGGCATAATCTATCAGAAACCGATCCTCGGTCCAATACACCTTCAACTTAAACTTGCTAAATCATATATGTAGCAAACCTTAAAACTATGAATAAGATCATTTGTGAAATCAAACATATACATAATGTAATTAATTACAGCATTATTAAAAACTCAAGTTCTGGTTAAACTTGAAATAATTGGCTAAACTGATCTCTTAATCGTGTATTGGCGTGTATTGATGAACACCAAGATAGTTTCGATGACACAATTCTGGCATTAATTGTTTTGTCTTATAACAAAAGAACGTCTTGAAAGTTCGTTCTGGTTTTAAATTTGCTTAAACTAAATAAAGTGGACATAAGCACCACCAGTCAATAGAGAAAGTATTGTAGTACAAAATGTTTTTTTAATAAACACCATTTTGTTCGTACTATTCTGAATTTTCCGAAGAACGAATTTTCCTGACGTCATTTAATATACCACATTACAAAATTATTTATTATAAATGACTTTTATTTTGCTAACGTATGATTATGAATGAAGTTACATGCTTTTATAGAATATTAAAATCAAATCTTAATGAAACCTCTTAATTGTCTTTGTTGAATCTTTATTTATCAGAAAAGTCGAGTTCACATCATCATAATTTTAACCTTAAAGTAATGAGCATAAGATGTGAGATAACTAAATATTTCCCTTATCCGACGTTGATATCGATAGGCCTGTTGCTAACACACGAAATATCCAACAATGGTGTTTCATAGTCGTTCCGCAGGCAATTTTGATTTGTCTGTTTTGAGAAAATTTGCTGTCATATTACAGTGTTCATGTAGACGCATATATGTGTCGTGTATCATTGTCAAGCCCCATTTTCATCGTCAGGAGGATCTTGCATCCATTTCGACGGGCACTGCTGTCCCTCCGAACACCAAGGGAACCCGTTTTACCGCATTCCTGTCAATGCTCATGGTAGCGACCTTTTTCCTGTATACAACCGGGTTCGCTTAGGGAGGTCGAAGTCGTGGTTCCTGTAAGAATCGAACTTCAAATTAAAGTACAGTGTACTGATAGTAAGGCCATACCAAATTGTATTTTCGTTAAGCGTCCACCCTAAGTTCGGAAACCTATCTAGCAAAACACTCGAAAAACACCAAGAAATTAAACGACTTTTTTGTTCATTATTATATAGCTAACAAACACCCAAGCATTACCAATCATAATAACCTACTGCAATAACTGAAAACTTTTTGGTGTGAATCCTACTGCTGTATAGGGGTTGGGGACATGATGGTGAACACGAATGATAAGTATGAAATTAAAAATCAATATATCAATGGAGTTTGAAAATATAAGACGTTATAAACTTTGTTGTTTTTTCCTTCCCAAGATGCCTTAACCTACCCGACGCTTAACGAAGAAATGATTTGGTATGGCCTACAGCCATTGTTTATTTTTTTTATGGAAATGACCACAATACGGATGGCTAATTGACCATAATAACACTTGGTTCAGAACTATATTGGGGCATACTTTTCCGCTGGTTGCAATATCATTTAACTTTCATAACGTGCTGCAATAGCATTATTTTAAATCCCATTTTACGTTGGAAAAAGCGGCTTTAATGAACAAAACAATCAGTCATCAGCTGTTTGTAGGCATAAAGTACCAACAGATAATGCCTTTCGAAGACTCTGGCAAGGAAACCCGGGTTTTATGGTGTTCTTGAATCTGCTGTCAGCAATACCAACACCAATTTTGAGATTTTTGATCAGTTTGGCCGCAACTCCGTTAAACCTAGAGCAGACCGGGACATTATCGTGGTTGTCGGGGGTATGCATTGATATAAGGAATTGCAACATACAAATGATAATTTCTAAATATGCGTAAATAAATACTTACGGCGATTTTTCTTGGTTGAATCGAGCGTTTATTTACCAAAATTACTGTTCGCGATACCAAAATGTGACGTCACAAACCACGTGATTGTGCACCGTGATTTCAAGCATTTGAGAATGTATACATTATGAGAATAAAACAAGAAAACTCTTTCCATGTTATTCTTGCCATTATGTTCACTGACACTTGACTTACCAGTTTGCATGATAAAATGTTTTGTTGCATAATTATGTTAATAACGTTCATAATAGCTATACCCCACCATCTTAGATGAGGGTGCAAAGCAAGAGGGTGCATATTGCTTTGCACATGTGGTTGGTCCGTCCATCGGTCAGTAGACCAAATGGTTTCTGTTCAATAACCTAGAACGCTTTGTCTTTGGATTTTTAAACTTAAGCCAGCAACAGAAGATGAGCCCTGTTGATTTCGAGGTCAGTTGGTCAAAGGTCAAGGGTACTTGCCTCGGCAGTACACGACTTAATTGGAGCAAAGGTCAAGGTCACTGTGACCTTTACCATTTCTGACTATTTTGCTGCCATTTTTACAAACATCTGTAGTTATTTATTAATGTGCAGGACAATTACATTACCTTTATTTGTTCAGCTTTGCATTTCACCTGTATTTTGATGTTATTTATTACCTTATGTGTTATAATGAGAACATCATTTGTTATGTATGATTTGATTCAAAATTTCAAATATATTTGTCTTTATTATGACTTTTTGCTATGTTGAAGCATCTCCAGTGGGACAATAAAGTTGGTTAATGGTACCATCTATGTTTGTGTTGTTTGTTTCACCCATAATATAGCTTGGCAAATTTGTCACGAGCCTGACCTTTTGGTTAGCATAATTTAACAGTCGATAGATTGTCTACGTATACATCACCGATTATATGTTTTCATAATCGGGGAGTATCACAAAGTCGCTCGAGATGTAATACAAACACAAATCTCAAATGCCGATATTACACGATTTTCTTGCGGAAATTGATATATTCAAAGCAAGAAGCTTGTAATATATTCTTGCATAAAGGTCAGGCTCAGGTCAATATAGCCAAGCTATAGTTGTTAGACACTTTGAATAGTCAAAACATTTACTAGCATCTTGGTTTCCGTGAAAGACACATTTTTGTTTGTACTTTTCCAAGGGTTATTTATCCACTTCTGAAATGGGTATCGATTACAGATAATATGATTTTCTGATGTGGGAAACATCATCTTGTCCCTTTGTGTGTCCGTTTATTCTACTGTCTATTTGAAAATGTTAACAAAAGCGTGCAAGATTTAGGAACTCAAATATTTTCATAGCCCATCAAGACATTTCCATCAAAATTGGCATTCTTTTTTAAAAACCATGAAGACCATAATTATACTTTCAACTTCTTGTAACACTATCCAACATTTCTACAGAATTAGATATAAATAACTCCTGATTGATTTAGATTGACTTAGCTAGTCAATAATGACAAGGCTTCCACAAGGTAACACTCACAACGCTATACTTCCTTACAGAATACAACAACCACATAGTAACAGTCAAGTAATGTACCTACCTGTCCTTTCTGCACCAAACATTTTCTGCACTAAGTCTGCTTGTCTTGCACTTAGTCAATTCACCCATCCCTGCTGGCAAACTCGGTTGCGTCCTTTTGTACTTAGCTAGCAGCATGCATCCCCTAAGTGTACTTAGCTATATTACTTCTGATTTGGCTCTAAATTGACTTATTGTGACTTGCTTATTATTATCTGCCCTAAGACAGCAAGATATCATATTAATGCACCCCTTAAACTTGAAAATGTCCACCCACGTTACGCTGGTGTGTTCCTATGATGTGTGCCTACCACTGCAATAATAGAACGCATCTCTTGACTATAAACTACGCGGGTTTAGTTTATAACAATTCTAAATAACGCAAATACAAATACAGAACAATGACCTGTGAACACTTGGCAATAATGCAGCTCCCAAAGGGCGTTGTCGATATTATAGCTGTCTGTACACCATACTATTCTGAGTTAGTCTTATTTTAGAGTTCGTGGTATTCTTAATACAAAGAATCTCATTCGTTAAGATTGAAGAACTATGCAAGACAAAGCTAATCTATTTACTTATATCTGAACATCTGAACTTGAGCTTTTAAGAGGGTACGAAATTCAATTTATAGAAGAATAGCCATCATTTCCCATTTGAATACAATGTAGTCTGTTCAGAACAGATGGTACATTGCAACGTGAACAACAACCTATCCCAGACAAATAAATGTTGAAACTCCTTATAAATCTCGATTGACAATCAGTGGAATTAAGAACGATGAATTTATGTCTACAAAAAGACTATTGATAACATTTACCGAGTGATACGAAAACAGCAACAACAACGTTTCCGTCGCCATTTTTTTTGTGAAAATGGTAAAGGATAACACAGAAAGGAATACTTTACTTTATTTCCACCAAGTGGTCTTTATAAGAAATGAGATTTTGTGCAGATGGTAAGACAAAATATATCACTAAACTATCAATGCTGTTTAAATACTTTTTTATTAAAGTCATAAACATAATCACACAATTATAATATAAAATTGATGATAACACATTATAAATATTGTATTTGCAACACATACGTGGGTGAATCAAAAAGTTCGTAGAAAAATACCATAACTCACAAACCACAGCTTCAAATATTTTCAAATTTTAATATAACGAGATCATAAGCATAACAAAACATTTTGTCAAATTTCATTGAATTAGTCAAAACTACATTATTTTTACACCAAATCGCGCACATACTGTATCAGTATACCGGAGCACATCAGCGTTATTTGATGAACGACGTCAAACTTACGCCAAGATTATCAATACTTACGTATACATTTTGACTCATTTTCGCTTTTCGAAGTGGCTAATATGTAGATATTTTTAGATTACCATCGTGAACATAGTTTCAGCATTTTCAATTGCTTGTTTAATATAGTGTGCGCTGTCCCATAAGATTATTCGAAGTGCTTTGCTATATTCGCTTTTATATAGCGCTGTTCTCTTCGGCGACGCTGCGAACCAACGTCAGCAAAATCGGGTGTATTTTATTCGGTTGTCAACCTCTAGTATCCTACATGTAAGCACCAATTCCACTTATAAATCGATGTCTATTTATTTCAGGATAAATACCTCCACGTTTTAAACCATGTATTGTTTCTGATACCGTATGTATATTCCAGTTTCACGCAGATTTTGATAGCAGTCCGTGATTCCGTAAAATCCGGTAGGCCCGTTTTACGCCGATATTTCTATATAGTTCGATTATATAAATGTCGATTAAAACATTATTTAGCAGAGATGACGTCTGAAATTTTAACAGACTTTATACATGATATCATGCAATTAGTCGTAATATTTTGACGGTGTTTGGAGGTCCTACAGTCGAGATATTTTAGGAAATGTAAGAAAATGTATTTCAAATTATCCGTGTGCTCCGGTATACGTTATCGCCCTTGTTTAAGATATGAATATTTTTAAAACGGTTATCATTAGGTCGCTATAAATCAGTGTATGTAAAGAAAATAACAATGCATGCATACAACATAAATATGACGACAGTTACTCTGAAAATAAAAAAAGTTATGACAAAATTCTACGAACTTTTTGATTCACCCACGTATATATTAGAAATTAACAAATACACAGTATCTCAAAAAGCTGCTACTCATAGAGTAGCCACAATAATATGTTTGATCTTATCTGGGAGCTAAAACCGCCAAAAATAAAGACACAAGACATATGCCATATAACAAGCAAGTTTATTTCGAGCAGCATGGTCATATATTGCAATTGATATGTTTTTGAACAGTTAATGTCGTCTGTATTTTGATAGGGAAAGATCTATGCATCTAATGGACGTGGGGAAGTTAAGGATATACAGAGAATAGTCGGAAATGAAACATCCGTGTATTTATCCATATATCCTGGCATTTATCCACACGGTTTGTAAGAATTTATTTTAAGTGGCAGTCAGAACTTCGTCATGATAACATTGGTCTTTGCTTGTTTAGACACTGAGATTAACAAAAGAAGGACACCAACTCACAGTTTTCTATATATTGCATAGCCCTTATAAAGTGAAGTACGTATTGTGAGCTGTCAAATTTAACATAGTTGCACTGTAGCTACACACTGTAAGACGATGCCCATTCACTACCAATTTGAATTGTCCCTGAATTGACGCAACAAATTATCCTTATTCGACCAGGCGCTCTCTATAGTCCACCAAATTCTGCTAGATGAAATTTATCACCTAGGGATATATTTCAAATTGTTTTTCATTTCAAATATGAATTTGCCAAGCTATACAGATCTAGACGAATGGTCCATTTGATATAATTTACAAAGGAATACATTGTTGTGATTATAAAACCCTTGCAATTAAGATAATCTTTAACTTCTTCATGATATAAATGAGTATCAGCCGCACTGATTAAATGTGATTACTTGAATTACCAGATATGAGTCGCCGCCCACTCACTACCACACTGGATCATGATAAAGTGAAGCCACACAAGTATCAAAACAAAAGAAGGAGACATTAAACAAAAGGTGCTAATTTATTTTCTTAAAGAAATTCTCCAATAAATTTTACTGAAAGGATGGTACGTCTAAAGGAAGAAGTCTTTAAACCGGTTCTTATCGGATAAAAGTGTTCCCTGTAGTCCAATACATTAAATTCATTCCAAAGCAGAGTTCTACTTGTATTCGTCTCGCAACTATATAATGGGATTATACTTTAAGTATTGGGTTCTGGTACGTCTGTGGCAATTTACCATTAAGTTAATTCATTGGCGTAGGTGACGTATGGTCATTGTTGAAAAAATGGAAGTCATCCGTATAATAACATAATTGTAGTTTATGAATGACCAGGGATGTTAACTATCCGGATTAATCCGGAATTCTGGGTTTGCAAATCCAGTAAGAGGCATTTTGTACCCAAATCAAAGTTATTTGATAAAAATATATTGAGAAATGGCAAAGGTTTGGTCATTATAATCTATTTTGAAGGAATTTCTTAATTAAAACTGATTCAAATATGGACACCTCTTGTTTGTCAAAAATTGTTGACTGCATATGATTATCCTTATTTTAAATTTGACTCTGTTGTCATCCTTGAATCTTTATTGTGCTGAGGCTCACATGGAAGATTGGATAACCAAATGTTTAGCCTCGTTATATAAAGTATTTACTGACCTTCTATTCAAACACTCATTAATAAAGATTTTCTGATCTAAGTCATTCAGAGGGAAATCAGTGGAGGAAACTAATGCATTCTTATATACATTATTACGAGAAATGAGTGAGGGAAATCTATTGACAATTACTTTAGTATATCGAATATGAACCAGTATCTTCTATGGTCTTCAAAGCCATATCTGAATAACAGTTGCACTAAAAATCAGCACAATGTTGATATAAAGTAAGAAGAGCATTTTGATATGTCTCCGTTCAGTCAACTGTATATTTTCACTTTAATTAATCATGAAGGTACAAGTCCGCTGTTACACTTGGTTCCGTTAATCGTGAAGTGAAGTAATACATCAAAGTGAGTAGTCCTCAATACTTAAGTCGGCTACATCCGCGTAAAAGTAACACATCATTTATCCGTCAATAAAACCCATTATTTGTTGCTTTTATAAACGTTTTTTTATTTTTACGATTATAGCCGGACGTATTATGACGGAAATGTCAAATATCTATGTATAATAAAATCTCGATTAATATTCATCATGAACGTGTTGAAAACATCAACAAACATGCATAGCGTATATTCGACTTACGGAAAGTATTTTTTTCGCAAAATATACACCGCTTGAATTCGTGTTCTACATTGATCTAGAATTGTGGATAAATCGATGGGTTAGAATGAAAAGGTCGTAACTACAAAATCGATATTTTGAGAAAACGAGAAAAAACTGTCTGATAATTACTCTTTACACATTGTAAAACAAGAGGTTTAAACTTGGTTTTGGTCAACATGAAAAGTTCCGATTTTTATGAAAATGGACTCATAAGATGCGTCTTTTGGTGTTTATTTTAAATATGTATGCATCTTAAAGGTCGTAAGTAGTAGTTACGACCTTCTCATTCTAAGCCAGGGAAATGTTGGTGTACGACGGTATAAGTGTCACTGTGTTTATGTTTCTGTAAACAGCTTGCCTTACTTTTCTTAAACACACATGGATCCATAATTGTTTTCTAGTTTATCATACATGTAATATTCAATATCTAAGATACAGAATAATCGCCCAAGTCAATTATATCGCTAGCTTAGAATGAGAAGGTTGTAAGTACAAAATCGATATTTTGAGAAAACACGGACAATTGTCCGAAAAATTACTCTTTACATATCGATGACTTAGAATTAGAAGGTCGAAAGTGGCACTTACGACCTTTTAAGATTCATACATATTTAGAATAAGCACCACAAGGCGCTTATTATTAGCCTATTTTAATGGAAATCTGAAATTGTCATGTTGACCAAAATGAAGTTTTAAAAACGTTTAAAGAGTAAATTACAGACAGTTTTCTCATGTTTTCTCAATATATCGATTTGTTAGTTACGACCTTCTTGTTCTAAGCCAGCGATATGGTAATGCGATATGTTTCAATTTCAGTTTTATCAACATCACACGTTCCAATTGTCATGAAAAAAAGCTCATAAGAAGCACCTTGTGATGCTGATTTCAATTATGTATCAGTCTTATAAAAATGTATGATAAAACCGACAGAAATGTAGCACTCAACCTAACCAGCCGAGCACAGGAATCAGAAACACCATAAAACAACTACCCTGTGCAATGCCCACACATAAGCCAAAGAAACAATCAAAAATCCAAGTCCCGCCGAAACAATGCAGAACGACCCAACCCGACAAAGAAATTATAGAATAGCGGTCACCTCATGAGACCGAATGAAACGCAGCCAAGACCCAACCAAGTGTTATAAGATCGTAAGTAGTAGTTACGACCTTCTCATTCTAAGCCAGCGATATGTCTCCCGATGGGAATTTGTCCATATAATGACTGTCTAGGCACTATAATGTTCTGTATTAGATTTGTATTTGAGTCGGTGCTGTTCAAACTAGATTTTTAAATCACCCATAATAGTAATGCTGCCATACAAAAATAATATCTAGTTTTATCACTGTATAGTACACCAGGATGTACTATATTATCTCTGAGTACACACACTTTGCATATTCAATTGGACATTTACATTGAGTAAGTACTGTAACTATGTTATGGTATCCCCGCGTAGCACTATACGCAACGATATCCAAATTCGTTACACAACTAAGTAAGATCTTGATGTAACTTCGTTTTCACGAAGAATCCCATTCGTTTAGTTTGTAGAACAATACTCGACATTAACTGATATCTAAACGTCTGAATTTAAGCTTGTAAGAGAGTACGAAAGTGAAATAATAGCCAACATTTCCCAGTCGAATACCTTATTGTCCTCTGTCTAGAACAGATGTTACATAACAACATGCACAACATTTCCCAGACAAATAAATGTTGAAACTCCTTATAAATCACGATGGAATATCACAGAAATTAAGAGCAATGATTGTTTTTGTCTAAAAAGAACCTTGAGAACATATTCACTTTGGCCCTTTATAGAAAAATATAAATTTTACAAAAACTTTTTTTTTTCATTTTCAAATAGTCTTTATTAATGATACAGTTACCCAATTGATCTCATGTCTTTAGCTCGACACTGAAAGATTAACAATAAGACTTTCATAATTTGTCTTAAAATATATTCTTTCTGAAGAAGTGCTAAACTTATATGGTGTATCGTCAAAAGTTAAGTCCCTCTCCACACAGCCCCTCCCCACACCGTCACATACCATACAACCCACTATTGCACTGTCTTATCCATATCATATCTATCATGATACATATCTTGTCCTTGTATTCTCTCAACACATTCCTTTCCACGTGCATCAAAATTCACGCCCCGCTCATATCTGCACAATATAAACTACAAGCAGTGCCGTACCCAGACACAAATTTTAGCCGAGGCAACCTTGGTGCTGGACATGACCTTAACTAGGAATTTTCCAAAGGGGTGCGAAATCGGGTCTTGATTGGGTATCAGGGTATATTCAGACTGAGAGGACGTCCAAATGCTATTTTTAATATTTACAATGTATTTTGCGAGCGAAGCGAGCCAGAAAAAGGGACTATTTGTTGAAGCTGACACAAATTTAATTTATGGCAAATATGAACTATTTGTCCGAGCCCACACACATTTTTTTCCACATGATATTATTAATGCTCATAAATTAGTTGGCGAGCGAAGCAAAAATGCACAAAAATGCACTATTTGTATCAGCCCATAAATTTCGTTCTCTACATGAAATTGAATGGTGATAAATTATTTGGCTAGCGAATCGAGCCAGAAAAAAAACTATTTGTACGAGCCCCCACGAAATACGTTGTCTACATGATATTATTAATGGGCATTAGGTATTTGGCGAGAAAAAATGCACTATTTGTCAGCACAAACTCGCGTGGTGTGATTAATAGTAATCCTTAAAGATGCATGATTTGCCCTAGCCCACACAAACTCGTTCTCTAAATGGTATGGTCAATCCTCGCATTATTTACCCGAGCTGCATGCCACATAAATTCGTTCTCTACACGAACTTATGAAGCATTGATGTTATGTGACAAGCAACGCTAGCCAAAGAAAATGCACTGTTTCTCCAAGTTGCATGTTATGCAAACTAGTTCTCTACATGATATTTTTAACGAGTAGTTATTTGGCAAGCAAAAAGATCATGATTTCTCTGAGGTTCATGTAGCACAAACTACTCTCTACATGACATTCTTAAATATGTGTTCAATTCATTTGCCGAGCGAAGCGATCCGAATTTATTTACAAATGTAAAACATTGCACTTAGAAATCAAGAACTAACCAGGACCACTTAAATTGGTGTAAAAGGGGTACGTTTGCGCCCAATGCAATCCTTAGTTATGACCATGTAGTGGTCCGGTGTATTTTTTAACCTAGAACGTTTCTGAAAGCACGCAATTAAACCACCGAATACACTTTCAACATTGACAAAATCAGGAAAGTAGAATAGCGAAGCGAGCTAGATAAACATTATTTATGTTATTTGAACACCATGCCAAAACCATGGAGTTACATAGACAAATACGGTCCATGGCCAAAACATATTCTGTATTTGATATTATTCACTTATAGATTTATCTATGTAGCCTATAGAAACTATTTTTCTAATTGATAATAGTCACTGATACAGCTGTTGTGAAGGCGAAGCCAGCTAGAAAAAGCATTATTTTCTGAAGACTCGGCACCATTGGCGACAGGGTCGTTTTTCTATTCGAGACACCTTTCATCAGCATATCCTACGAACTCGAAGGCTGCATATTTGTGTTAAGGGGAAGCCATTAAGGTGTAAATCTAGTGCCTCAAGTTGCACAATGTATACTACCATTAAGGTGAAAATCTAGTGCCTCAAGTTGCACAAGGTATACTACCATTAAGGTGCAAATCTAGTGCCTCAAGTTGCACAATGTATACTACCATTAAGGTGCAAATCTAGTGCCTCAAGTTGCACTATGTATACTACCATTAAGGTACAAATCTAATGCATCAAGTTGCACTCTTTGTTTATAACTTGCGACAGCTTGTAATATTTTTTTATTATTCAGGCATTTTATTTTACATATAAGATGAAACCGTATCGAAGAAGTGTATATTGCGACGCAAATTTCTGATTCTGAGCGTCTGTCGTTGGATCCATACATACGGTCGTGGAATAAATTGCCTCATTGTTTATTACATGCGACAATTTGAGACATTTTATTTTAAATATATTCAGGGATATTTTATTACATGTATATATTAATAAAAAAAAAATTTTGGTCCGCAAATTTTAGGCGAGGCAGCTGCCTCGCCTGGCCTCAGTGTAGTTACGGCGCTGACAAGATACAAAACATAGACTATAAGGACACCTGAAGGTCGAACGTATGATAAAAGTCCCTTCGGACATAAGCCTATACGCCCATTTAGGCTGGCGATTTCGCGCCAGACTATTACAACCCTAAAAAATAAAATCCACTAAGATGAATTTACTCCCAAAACTGACAACACAGAATCTATACACTCAATGCAAATAGTCCCTCCTCATTAATTAGTTTTGCAAGATAAGAACATTCAACTTTCCTTGTTTCATTTATTCTGTTCGATTGTAATATATTAGTTTTCTTGTTGAAATGGAAGGAAATTGTATGAAATTAAAAGAAAAGGTGTTTAAAGGCGTTGAAAATTATTACTACGCGTTACGAACGCGATATATTGCGCGGCGTATCAATGACTTTATTATGTTAAATTATTTAGGTCAACATTCTCCAACGAGATCGTGGTCGAGTGGTTGAGCAATTCGCATAGTAATTTTCTGATGCTAAGGTCCAGCGATCGAATCACGGCGGCTCCAAATTTTTTATATTTTTTAATTTATTTTTAATAAAGTCCAGCACTTACCTCTCTTTCGACTTAGAAAACCACTTGATGTTATATTACTTGAAAAGCTATTGTTCCTGAGCAGTTCGCCAGCCTATCAGTACTTTCAGTACTTTGATTATAAATGAGGACATAAGCCCCTACGCATTTCTTACACAAGGACATAAGCCCCTACATATTTTTTTCACTAGGGCATAATCCCCATATGCATGTTTGTTTGCAACATGCACAACTCAAACCATATACCAGTGTTTTCAAGTTCAAGTTTTTAAGTTGTAGTTAAATTTTAGATGAGACACAACATAATAATAAATAATTATTATATTTGCAACAAGTATCTATGAACAAATAAGTGTTTTGGGGCATGTAACAAACAGGTAAGCACTACTGTAACAATACATGATACTTGATCTTATGAAGCATTTTGCAGGTCTACTAATTATCTTTCAATTTACTAATTTTATACCTGAAATTAATGCATATTTGTAATAAATAAACAATAGAATAGTTTGTACAATAATTATTTCTTAATTAACCATTTAGTAATCGAAGAAAACATAGAACAGTACTAACAAAACATGCATAGGGGCTTATGTCCTAGTGTAAAAATATGCGCAGGGGCTTATATCCTTGTGTAAAAAAATGTAGGGGCTTATGTCCTCGTGTATAAAAATGAGCGTATGGGCTTATGGTCGTAGGGGTTTATGTCCGCCCCATGAAGGACAGCACCTTACTAGTCGAGAACGAAAGAAAAAACTGCAAGCACAGTTATTGAACCATAACTGATTTAATGGAGCTAGAAGTGAAAATTGCTTTTTATATCAAATATTCAAATTTGATATTACGTCCAGAAGACACCCTAGATTTACATGTTCCATTTCATTTAATTGATGGAGTTGATTGTCGCAGATTTGAGACACTGGTAATTAAGAGTGCTCAAAGTTCTTTAGGAAATTGATGAATATCAGCCGCACTGAATAAAATTTACTAACTTTCATTACCAGATGAGTTGACAACTAATGTATACAATATTTGATCATGAGAAAGTTTAGTCACAAAATATCAAAACAAAAGATGCTAATTTCTTTTCTCGAAGACAGACACCAATATGGTTGGCTGAAAGGATGTTCGCCTGACAGAAGAGCACTTTTTACCGAGTCTTGACATTTTAACAGTTCTCTTATAATAATCTAACCTGTCTTTTTGGATAAAAGTGTTTCCTGGAGTACAATACATAAGATATAACTTCATTCCTTAGCATAGTTTGTTTTGTATTCGTATTCGTCTCGCCACTACATTATGAAATTATACTCAAGTATTGGATTCTCACACGCCATTGCCAATTTGCCATTTAGTTAATTCCATTTGACGTACGAGACATTTGGTCATTGTACAAAAAGGGATGTAATCGGTATAATAATGTAAAGTTTATAAATGATTTGATCGAGACATTCTGATCGGAGCCATTCAGAGAAAACTACCGGTATATTCTTTATCTAGATATATAATGAATAAGTTCTGATAGACATTATTATGATTATGGAGACATTGCGACAAACATATCGACTATGTACCGGTATCATCTCATATTTCCAGTTGCACTGAAAATCAACAATTTTTTATATAAAAGAATAATTAATAAGAAGTGTATTTTAGACATGCCACAGACTAAGTCGATAACTGTCTTATTTATACCATATCCACCATGGCACAAAATCATTTCCCGTTGAGTCTACCCCTGCCACATCAAACCCGATTGTATTGTCTCAACACATTCCTTTCCACGTGCATCCAAATTCAGCCCCTCACACCTCAACAATATAATATAGTCCAGGAGCCAGGTTTCAAAAAGGCCTTAAAACGGATTTTTATTTACCCCATCTGGTAGAAAAAGTCCATTGGTATTTTCGAATAATACATACATTGAGGCTTCAGAAAAAGGTGGATGCCTGATCTGAAAGTGGTGCAGATTTTTTTAACAGGGGCAACAACTCTTGTTTCCGAGCTAATTTACGAATACACATGACACTCTTAATTCTGGTGTGATTTTTTTGTTGATGTATATATTACCAAATATTTGGGTGGATATTATTTCATTAATGTTGTGCATCAAATGGACATACATAACTGACCAGTTTGAGGTTAAGGTCAAGGTCATTTCAAGGTCAAAGTGAGAAAAATAGCTAAAAATTGGTATTTCACCTCAGTTCTTTCTTCGTATACCATATGTTTGGAATCAAATTTTGTTATTTAAATGATAGCCGTGTTGGTAAGTATATATTCTTTCATTATAAGCCATTTTTTCAATGGAAATAGTCATTTCGTTGTAAAAAAGCCATATAATACATATGCATGCTGGCCGAGAAGGCATTTTTTCGACCACCCCTGGTATTCTATGATCTTATATGATTAAATTGTTCATATATATATTGCTACATATTTGCATGGATATTATTCATTTGATTATGGACATCAAATGGACAAAGATAATTGACCTTTCTTGGGTCAAGGTCAAGGTCAGTTAAGGGTCAAATCGAGAAAAAAACAAATAATGGAAATTTCCACTCTGTTTTTCTTCGTATAGCATTCGAAATGAATATAAGTTGCTTATAAAAATGATAGTTTTGTTGGTTGGTTCATATTCTTTCATTACAAGCCATTTGTTTAAAGAAAATAGTAATTTCTTTTTCAAAATAGCCATTTAATACATATGCATGCTGACCGAGAAGGCATTTTTCGTCCTTCCCTGGTATTCTATTATCTGATATAATTTAAATGTTCATGTATAAATATATTGTCTCACATTTGCATGGATATTTTTATTTTTATTATGGACATCAACTGGACAAACATAATTGACCTTTTGGGTCAAGGTCAGTTCAAGGTCAAATCGAGAAAAACAGCAAAAATGGACATTTCCACTGTTTTTCTTTCGTATATCGTAAGATATGAATCTAATTTGCTTATTAAAATGAAAGCTATGTTGGTTAGTTCATATACCTTAATTATAACTCATTTGATTAATGAAAATGTTCGTTTCATTGATCAAATATCCATTTTGCACATGTGAAAGTTTACGAAAACTTTTACGACAGCCCATGGGATTGTATAATTTAATGTGATTTATGTGTTTATTTATGAAGTGAGTGATATGTTCACGGATACTATTCATTTTATTATGGACATCAAATGGACTAGCATCTAAACCACTTTGGGTTAAGGTCGTTTCAGGATCAAAGTGTGAAAATAGCTAAAAATAGAGTTTTCCCCTCTGTATTTGTCATTCTCATGTATGATTTGAATTCAACTTTATTAGAAAAGTGCAGATTTGATTTGTCTCACTTTGTATCAAATACAATACTGCCAAAACGACCATTAATTTTGTTTAAGTTCAAGCAAGTATGTAAAACTACTTATAATTGCTTGCAAAAGCACTATACCTGTCTATTTTTATGCCAGTCTGGAATATTTATAATCGCTGTTTTTCACAGGGGCACTGCTTAGAAGTGTTCTCATGTAAATGCATATCATTAAATCAATCAGGATTTCCAGACTCTTTGGAGACCCATCATGAACTACTTTTTTGTAGCTCTATAGGGCACAATAACTGTTGTTCACATTCACCAGGGCAATATGGCGTACCCACCAACACATTATGCAGCAATATGTACGCCCTATGATAGGTGCATCTAGTGATAATTACATTTCAGGCATGAAATGACTGAATAATATGGTGATGAGCACATCATAGGCCTAGGATGGCAGTTGTTTCGCGTACTAATGCACAAGCCAATGTTTTGCCCGCCCGGGGGATACAGGGGGTTTAGACAGACGCATCCTGACCGGTGGGAATTTGACAACATCATCGACTCCACGTCAAAATATTGACTAGTGGATAACACATAACTTAGCATTCGATGCCTGTATAGTGCAGTGGTGTGTATTGTATAACACATAAAGTCTAGCTATAATCTAAGGTGTTATAGAATATCATTATGGTCTGTGACGAGATAGTGGTAGCTAGTACTGAATTTGTTATGATATGTATATTTCTTACACTGATATGTACCAACATAGACATCTGATACCCGTACTTAGTAGTAATGTGTACGACATTGATCCTATCAAAGCTGTAACTAGCAGTGTTTTGAACCACACTAGATTCTTATGTGGTACTCATCACAATTGAGGGCCGACAGTCCTGGTTATATGGAAAATACTAGTACAACACAACTCCTATAGTGTAGTCACCACTGCAATGGCCAAATGATTTAGCACTGCAATAAGTAAATAATGTCACAGATACGTGCATTTAACACAACGGAGTATAGTCAACCCAGACAAAGTAGTACCAGCATCGTGTATAACCATCTCAGGTCTAATTTACTACGACATAATATTCTAGAAGCATTACGACACCCTCACATAATTCAGCCATACCTGGTTCTACAGGATACTTAGTACCTTAATGCAAAGTAGAATCCTTCCAATTCTTAATAGGTAGACATGGCTTCAGGATACAGGATACCCAAGACCCTCGGGAATAGATACCACACCATTTCATGTCCATATCAGGCCATAAGGGTGGCTCCACTCCACGGTGTACTGCCATTTCCAGGTTATAATATATGTGATACTCCTCACTGCCAAGTACATGTACATGTATAGCTATCCAAAGCCACACATCATCAGGTCTTGAGTGAGATATCATTTGATACTGTATGATACTTAACACACTAAACATCCTGGGGCACTCAGGGTGTCCAAATAGTACTTTAACAGTTTATTTGCCTATTTAAACAAATGTCTTCGTTCTTCTTTCACAGAGCAAACTTCACTTAGTGGGGTACATACGAGTATATATCATTGGTTTAGCCATCCTGGATTTCAACTTCAGTTATTGAATACCAAATAATTGGTTTAGCCATTCTGGCTTTCATGTTACCTGTATTGAAATCCAAATGGATACTCAAATAGTACTGTGACTGTGTCATATCTGGCGTTATCTGATATGCTTCACTGCAAAATACAGGCCCTTTTAGTATGACCTATGAATGTACCCACTATCACTGAGTAAATCTGTACTGTGGGCATTGCTCAGTGTAGTTACTAGGAATAGGTAATATTATTTCCCACCCCATTCCTGCCTTGCCCATTATTTTAAACTAGGTCAAGTCGTAACTGTGCCTCTTTAGGTCGCATAACGTTAGGTTACTGTCCTTAGTGTTTTAAACTACTAGGTCACACACCGGGGTTGTTGTGCCTCGTTTGATCGCCGCTTTGGCATGGATTTGTGTGGGCATTGCTCAGTGTAGTTGTGTTATGATGTTTCTTATTTCTGTGCTCGGCTGTTTAGGTTGAGTGCTACCTTCCCTGTCGGATTTTCTCATACCTTTTTGTACAGTTATTCAAAGCTCACATCCAAGTAAGACATTATAGACTGGACCATAACGGGTTACCAAACGCTACTTTGCGCAGATATCCTTATCCTAGGACGTCAGCATTTCCATTGCCAGATCGATCAGCCAATGCTCAATCGAATATTCACCACAATCAAGTACCGCCACATCCATATCAGGCTTTAAGGGGTTCTCACTACCATGCAGTACACCCATCCTAGTCCATATAGGTTGACTAACATATTTGGTACATCCATTCCATTCCTAATTCGTGGAACAAAGAAATTTGGGGCAATGGGACATCTAATGATGGTGACAAAATTCTAATTAATTTCCAACGTCCAATCGTTTATTGGTCGGAACTCATTCCAATCCACTTCCTCATTAAAGATTTTCATAACACTCGCAGCTAATAGAATGGATTTCAATTCATTATCATACACCCAGACAAACTATTACATCTACAAGTAAACACAGGTACGAAATGTTCCGTATTGCTTGTAAAAAGAACAAATGAGCTAACACATAAATTGTTACTGCATTATTACACAACACAGTTGTACCTTGAAATGGCATTGATCTTGACCTTGAAATGGTAAGTATTTTAAAGAAATTTGAATACGATATTGATATTACAATGTCCATTCATATATTCAATAATACCAAAACATACATGATAATAAGAACTACAGATCTGAGACGAAATATCATTTTTGAAGCTAATCTTCTAAATTTGCCCTTGAAATGACCTTGACCACAAACTTATTTAAGATGTTTGTACATTTGATGTTCATAATCAAATGAATACTGGTAATATCCCTGAATATACATGTATGTCTCACTACATACACAAACACATACATCTCATTTTATCATAGAATGACAGGGGCTGTCGTGCAAGGTTTTCGCAAGCTGTCATATGCAAAATAGCTATTTTCAGACAAAAAACGAAATTTTTAATTGAACAAATGACTTATAATGAACAAATATGAACTAACAAACACAGCTACCATTTTAATAAGCAAATTATGTTCATATCGAATGCTATACGAAGAAAAATAGAGTCGAAATGTCAATTTTTTTCTTTTTAACTCGATTTGACCTTGAACTGACCTTGACCTTGACCCAAGAAAGGTCAATTATGCTTGTCCATTTGATGTCCATAATCAAATTAATAATATCCATGCAAATATGTAGCAATATATACATGAACAATTTAATCATATAAGGTCATAGAATACCAGGGGTGGTCGAAAGAATGCCCTCTCGGCCAGCATGCATATGTATTAAATGGCTATTTTGACAAAGAAATGACTATTTTCATTAAACAAATGGCTTATAATGAAAGAATACGTACGTACCAACACGGTTATCATTTTAATAACGAAATTTAATTCTAAACATATGCTATACGAAGAAAGAACTGAGGTGAAATATACATTTTTAGCTATTTTTCTCACTTTGACCTTGAAATGACCTTGACCTTGACCTCAAACTGGTCAGTTATGTACGTCCATTTGATGCACAACAATAATTGAATAATATCCACCCAGTTATATTGTAATATATACATCAACAAAAAATTCACACCAGAATTAAGAATGCCATATGTATTCATAAATTCGCTCGGAGGCAAGAGTTGTTGCCCCTGTTAAAAAAATCTGCACCACTTTCAGATCAGGCATCCACCTTTTTCTGAAGCCTGAATGTATGTGTTATTCGAAAATACCAATGGACTTTTTCTACCAGATGGGGTAAATAAATTTTGAATTTCTGGTTACCAGCTCCTAGACTAATATACGAGATACAAAACAAAGACTATAAGGACACCCGATGGACACCACCTTGCTAGACGAGAAGGAAAGAAAAAACTGCGAGCCCATTTATTGAATCATAACTGATCTAATGGAACTTGATAACCAGTTGGAATATTTCCACGGCTCATTACAAGTACGTTTACGTACGTACGGAAAGATCGCACTACATGTAATAGGAATTTGAACCAAATATCAATCCTTTTAGATAGTACTTCAAGTTGGTCCATTATTCTACCAGGAGCTCTATATATAGTGCACGACATGCTGTTATATGATATTTATGATTGGAAATGAATTGAAAATTGCAAATTTGAGATTGCGACACCACAGATTTACATATCTGAACGAATGCTCCATTTCATATACTTGAAGGAGTTGATTGTCGCGGATTTGAGACACTGGCAAATCAGATACTCTCAAAGTTCTTCAGGACATTAAATGAGTATCAGCCGCACTGATTAAAATTAATTACTTGCATTACCAGATGATCAATACAATATTTGATCATGAGAGAATGTAGTCACAAAATATAAAAACAAACGACGCTGATTTCTTTTTCGAAGACAGACACCAATACATCAGAATGGAAAGATGTTCGCTTGACAACAGAACACTTTTAACCGGGACTTAACATTTTAACAGTTTTCTTTCAGTAATCTAACCAGACTCATTGGATAAAAGTGTTCCCTGGAGTATAATACATAAGATGTAACATAATTCCTTAGCAGGGTTCGACTTGTTCTCGTTATTGTCTCACCACTAAATTATGAAATTAAACTCAAGTATTAAATTCTCACACGCCATTGCCAATTTGCCATTTAGTTAATTCCATTTGACGTACGAGACATTTGGTCATCGTACAAAAATGGCTTAATCAGTATAATAATGTAAAGTTTATAAATGATTTGATCGAGACATTCTGATCGGAGCCATTCCGAGAAAAATATATCCTGAATTTATAATGAATTTATTCTTATAGACAAAATTATGATTATGGAGACGTAGCGACAAATATATCGACTATGTACCGGTATCCTCTCATATTTTACTCTCCCGATTTCATATTAACATAACATTTGCACTGAAAATTAACAAATGTGATATAAAGTAAGAAGTGTATTTTAGGCTTACCTCTGGACTTGATGTCAACTGTACATTTCACTCCCAGCATTAAGCCGTTCAACAGAACCGGTTTCTATGGATTTTTCACACTGGCTTTTGACACTCTCAGTAACTAGTAACTGTATTATACACCTGGGCGAAATCGTGTATGTTGTGGTATCCTTGCTCAGAGTAAATAAGCAGTTGAATAGAGCCGTAGACTTCTTGATTTCAAAGCGCGGGATATACTTGTACGAGATGACATCGTTTACCACAAAATGACACGATTGCTCTAGTTGACGCATTGATAAGTCAGATTAAAACAAACCATGTTTTTAATTACAGGAATGTGTCTGTAAGGATGTATGCCCAGGGTGGACATATCACGTGAAGTTTTGGCTAAGTCACATACATAAACAAAACGCGACAAAAACTTTAGGAATCTTATTCTTTGACCAATTTTTGACGAGTAATATTCGAAGTTCGAGTTCGTGAATAAGCACTAACCACGCAATTTAATTTGATTCAACAGGATGTTACAGTTTTTTCCGACATCCGACTAAACTGCCATCCTCGCAGTTTAGTCGTTTTCGAACAAAAACTGTGATCTGTTCTCACATAACGATTAAGTTGCGTCGGTAGTGCTCATTATCATACCTCGTGAACATCTGCAGTTGTTTTAACTTTTTGTTGACATATTCGTACTTAGCCAACAATCACGTGGTATGGCCACCATGCTGTCGATGCGAAATATATGATCCAATTGTGAATAACAGCATAGTAGCCGACAAGAAGCAAAAATACATTAGGATAATTTCCTGTCAATCCTCTCCGATATCATGAGGTAATCTCAACACATTAAATGATGTGGAATAGTGCCAAATAAAAGTCCGTGTTTTCACATATGAATGTGCTGATGTCTTTTAAATTGAATGCTCGAGTAATTAACAAAATTCTGCTTCTAACGGTATCAAGTGAAATCACAGATGAACAGTATAAAATCATCGCAAGATAAAGTATGATCCGTTTCAACAAAACCCAAAGCAGTAATTTAGTAAATCGACCACGAGTATTGTTTGGGAAGGTATTTGTACCAAGGATAAAATTGACACTAGATAAGCCAGGTCTATAATACACTTAATGATTATGTTGATCTAGTAACCAGATGCAAGGGAACAAATTATTGAAATAGTTAACACATGGCCAATTAAGACCGAATATCCATAACGGTTTCCACTCAACTCCCATAAATGTCCCATGTAACTTTCTAAACTTGAAATGATTCACATGCCGATATGAGTGTATGATTTGTGTCTACCGTTGTAACAACAGACCCTCTTCACAATACACAGTATAAAACATCTACATACAATGTACTTTAATATCGCTGGCTTAGAATGAGAAGGTCGTAACTACAAAATCTATATATTGAGAAAACAAGAGAAAACTGTCTGTAATTTGCTCTTTACCTTTGGGAAAACACGTTTTTAAAACTTCATTTTGGTCAATATGACAATTTCAGATTTTCATGAAAATAGGCTCATAAGAAGCGCCTTGTAAAGCAGATTTCAAATATGTATGAGTCTTATAAGATCGTAAGTAGGAGTTACGGCCTTCCGGTTCTAAGCCATCGATATGTGAACACCACGGCCAGTAATGCATCTCCAGAACGAATGTGTCGATGTATGATCGTCTGTTCACAATAACATGGATACAATAATTTTAATTAACCAGTGGTAAAAGGCGATTTAAAAAATAATTATGTTTTTATAAACTATTGACATTTATCCATCAAATATAAAAAACATATACGTAGGTGTTTTTATTTCTTAATAAATCGATATTTATCATCTCTTATTAGATACAACACTTAAATATTAAGAATTACAAGCAAGTTCAATTCCAGTAAAAAAAGCCATATAAAAACTCATTTCTTTTGAAACTGTTAATGCTTTTGGCATGTACTCGTATCTGATGAACAAGAGGAAATGGACAAATGGGAAATATCCGTGCATTTTACCATACGTCATGGCGTTTATCCACATGATTTATAAGAATGTTTTACAACATGACAGTCAGAACCTATTTATGGTAACATTGAATTATTGAGGCACCGGGAATGAGAAGGGCAGAAGCAAATCTATATGAGTGAAGGCAGCACTCAACTTAACCAACCGAGCACAGACAACATTTAAAACTCTAAAAAAACCCACAAATATACGGCAAAATTGTATTTATACGATGATGCCCCAGAGGGGGATAGTGTACCGGAAGAAGAAATGCCAACACATAACCTAACGAGATAAAAAAAAAGAAATATGCAAGTCCCAGATGTAAAATAGCCGGATAACATAGTTTCATAAAGATATGGCAAAACGGTGACCTCAAGTTCCTTCTATCCAAATTAACGTGTTGTTTGACCAGGAGCTCTATATGTAGTTCATGGAATTCAGCTAGGTTACATTTATGATTGGGAATGAATTGCAATTTGCATTACATATCAAATATGCAAATGTGAGATTGAGTCTAGGAGACGTCCCAAATTTACATATCTATACGAATGTTCTATTTCCATAATTAACACAGGAGTAGATTGTCGCGGATACAAGACCATGGTAATTAAGGTAATCTCAAAGTTGTTCAGGACATTGAGTATAAGACGCATTGATTAAAATGTAATTACTTGCATTACCAGAGAAGTCACAATCAATCCAAACAATATTTGATGATGAGAAAGGTTAGTCACATAATATCAAAACAAAAGACGCTGATTTCTTTTCTCGAAAAAAGACACCGATACATTTGGCTGAAAGGATGTTCAACTAAAAGAACACTTTAAGCGGGTCTTGACATTTTGACGGTGATTTTTTACAATAATCTAATCAGCCTAATTAGATAAAAGTGTTCACTGGATTCCAATAAGATGTAACTTAATTCCCGAGTATTCGTCCCGCCACTACATTATGCAATTATACTTAAGTATTGGATTCTCACATGTCATTGCCAATTTGCCATTTCATTAATTCCATTTGACGTGATGGGAATGTACTGCGTATAATAATGTAAAAGTTCTTTGATCTAGACATTCTCCTAGGAACAATTCAGAGAAAAATGTCTTCTTTATCCATAATGTATTCATTCTTTTAGACATTATTATGATTATGGGGACGTTACGACAAATATATAGACTATGTACTGGTATCGTCTCAGATTTGCCTCTCCCGAATTCATATTCGATAACAATTGTACTGAAAATCAGCAAAATTTGATATAAAGTACGAAGTATATTTTACCCATGTCTCAGGACTTTCTGGTGACTGTACATTTACGCTCGGATAACTAAGTTCGCTATCAAACTCGGTACCGCTGGCTTTTGCATACCGGTATTGGATTTTGACCCTCTCAGTTACCTATTAATACGCCTGGGTGACATGTTAGGATATCCTTGCTCAGAGTAATTAAGCAGATGTTCTTTGTTGCTCGAAGCCAACTTTCCTTCAAGTTATTACTCTAAGTCAATATTTCAAATTAATCAGTTTTCGCAATAAACTAACAACATACCATCCACGTTTGTACCCAAAGCCGAACTGATCTATCTAACCAATATCTTGCCACCATTTTTTTAAAAAATATTGCGTCAATGACTTGCCTCTCTTGAGACCATAATATCCATTACTGTTACCTACCAACTCCCATACATGTCCCTGAGACATTCTAAATTTACAATAATTCACATGCTGATATGTGTGAATATTTGTGTCAACCGTTGTAACAATATGCCCTCTTAACACTATTATATACTGAGTTCAAAAAGTTCTGCATCTTAATTAAAAATTCGTTTTTTATTAGTTAACTTAAAACAACTTTTTAGGAACACTGTCCATTTGCGTACCCTAAGTGTTTATGTTAAGCCTATTTCCGTTGAATTTCGTCACGCTGGAATGATCACATCATCGCAAATGGTAAAAACGTCTATTCAAGCACGCATAATTTGGGTTCTTCATTTTCGACTTTATTTTCAGTTCCAATTTACTTGTCTGTGTTACGAAAAAAAACACAATAAGTTAGTCAAATAAGTTAGAAATGTACGCTTTATTTGCTTGCAAAAATGGATAATGTTGAACGACTCGTGTATATAAGACGCTAGAGACTGGTGTTTAACTAAAAATACATTGTGTCGAATTAAATTGACATGTCTCTATCATAATAAGACTGTTGTATCCTCTCCATCCGAAAAAAACTGTATATGACGTACCACGTGACAACAGGTCAAGGGTCAATGCCGCTAACCTAGACAGGTATTGCTGCTATATTTTTGCACCAAGAACAGCGGCATTGTTGAAGCTTACTTGTAGTCCACCCAACATTAAAATTATGGGAAACTTGCTTTAATGTTGCGTCTTTTATGTCAAGGAGGTTGTTTCTTAAAATCTGGCCTGTTGTACAGACTCTATTGCAACATCAATAATTGTCTATGGTCAAAGAGAGATCATTTTCGGTATCTATTTACGATTATTACCCCCTTTCCACTACAAAATAGTAGTTTATCGTTGTGTGTACTTTGGAATCGTAAGGTGGTGTCACATTTGGTTTTATTATGGATCGATACATATCTTCAAATCGATAACTGTCCTGGATTTATATCAACTACACATCGTTCTACACATGCGCGTTTGAATTATCATAAATAAGTTGGAGATTCTAGTAAAAAAGACACACCGAATATTTAATGCGGAACTTTTGGAACTCAGTATACGTATATCAAGTTTATTGCATCTAATTGTTACAGACGATAATCTGCGGACAATACAATGCATCTCCCGAAGGAATTGGTCGATGTATGTTCATCTGTACACAATATTATGTTGAGATACTATTTATTTATCTTCTTCTGATTTAGAAAATCTTTTGAATGGACCTGTGTATCTGTTGTAACAATTGTAGTTTCATCACTATTATGGCGTTATGGCAGAAATACACAGAAATGGCAGAAATCTATAGTTTAACGACTTTCTGTCTAAAATAATAAGTATAAAAATTTAAATTCCTTAATGAAATAAACTAATTTAGCGTTCAATTGGAATCGTTAATTTGTAGACCAATGTAAATCGAACATAATGCATTAACTTATTTACTTATCTTATGCATTTACTTGAATTTTAGCTGGTGTACAAGTAAGTTCTTCATATAATAGCATAACTTTTTTAAACAAATACTTCTGGTCGTATTTGTTGAAACAAATTGTATGTTTTAGCCTGTACGACCTTTCACAGACAATTGAATGTCGCGTAGAGTTGAAACTCCTAACAAAAACGATGTAATACATTGTATGAAAGGAATTATGAACAATAATTGTATATATTTGCAAAAGAGCCTTAAAGCATTCACTGAGTATAAAAGCAATTTTAAGCTTTTCAATTGCCGTTTTTATTTTATTGCGAAATTGAACAATAACAAGCTAGATTAGTCTTGTATATTGCAAATACTACTTTCGTGTAGAGCACATTAATATTGAAATAAATAACTTAAGAAATCAGTATTATTTATTTTTCCTAGCAGACATGTTTCGTTCTAGAATTATTATTTAAAGCTGCATATAGCAATGTTTGATCATTTGTCAAACTATAACTGCAAATTTGGATCAAACATCGATCGATTCCAACGATCCAAAAACTCCTGTCCAGACAATCACTTGAACTTAAACTCGTACAAACTTACTGTTAATGTTTGAACAATATGCGCTCGCTAATCCACAGTTTTAATATTTTTCAAAACCATTTAGTGTCGTGGAAGGGTACAAATACATACCATGCAAATTTGGACCAAACATCGTTCGATTCCAACTATTCAAATTAACGTGTTGTTTGACCACTATTATATAGTTTACGGAATTCAGCTAGATTACATTTATGATTCGGACTGATTTTCAATTTCCTTTTCATATCAAATATGCAAATGTGAGATAGAGTCAGGAAGACGTCACAAACTTACATATCTAAACTAATGTTCTATTTCCATAATTAACTCAGGAGTAGATTGTCGCGGATAAAAGACTCTAGCAATAAAGAGAATCTCCAAGATGTTCAGGAAATTAATGAGTATTAGCAGCACTGATTAAAATGTAATTACCAGATGAGTCCACAACCAATTTATACGACATTTGATCACGATAAAGTGTAGTCTCACAATAACAATAAAAAAACCAATCTGATTAAAATCATATCCTCAAACCCCCTACGCAAGGATCTAATGACGACCTATATATGACCCAAACTTCACATTCATATAACACCGTCCTTTTTTAATGACTGAAAAATCTAACTTATGGTGTAACCATTTATTGAGTTTAATCCATGTTTCTTTGTTCTTAAGATTCCAAACTCTATGAAAGCTGTATTGTTTAACTTTGTCAGTTTCAATTCTCGTAAAATATATTTGGAATACGTTTTATAGGCACCGAATAACGTGATTGTGTTTGAATAAGAAGTTGAACCTTGACCAAAATACCATGATTCGAACATTGTCGCCATGAAAGATATGTGGGGCATGTTTGGTCCAATACATTTATTGTGGAAAAGGAGTATAGTACTATGAGCTAATCTCCCCTTTGTTGAATGAATAAGAGTTCCGTTTAATAAGTTGTATCAAACAACAACACATGTCATCCAACTGGTCACGAACTAATGAACTTTTAAGTAGTCTCGTAGATACTTCTCAAATAGCTGTCTGCTTATACCGTAAATATCTCAATGACTATGTATTGTCTTATAAGGGGTACGATTTGTAACGGAGTTATCGAAGTAACCGTTCTGTTGTAGCAAATACGATGGTTAAAGACCAGTGTATCCTTTTAATTTTGTTTTTCTTTTTTCGCTTGTGAACACCGATTGTTTTTGGAGTTCGGCATTTAATATTTGCGAAATTACTAGTACGCTAGCTCCGATGGGTACATGTACGTCTTCTTTCAATCAAAAATATATTTTGGTTACTAGTATTTGATTGGTCCTACTTATCATACACCCAATGCGTACGATTAAGAAAGAAATCGTCCTTATTTGGCATTTTTAATATTTTGTGTCATTTTACTTCTGAGAACAATAGAACAAAAGAAAACGCCCTTCAATTGACAAAAGCTACCGATTATCTAAACAGAAAACGATACATACATGATTCCTATAACTATTTATGCGCTTCGTTTGGAGTGTTTGGTCTTCAAAGGTATGCACATAGAACGCAGTCGAGATCAGATAAAAATGCATTACCAGCCAACTAACATTTTGACAACGGGTAGATCTTAAAGCATGTACAGTACATCTGATGTGAATTACCCTTGTAATCGGCCAAATACCACAGACACATACTATAAGTAATGTTAAATAACACGTTTACATTACCAAACATTTCTAATGCACATTCACATCTATCTGCGCACATGGAATACGACCATGAAAGTTCGGACATGTCCGTTCTTCTCCGGTAAATATTCTCTGACACACCAACGCCTTACAACAGCGAGCTAAAACATATTGCAATAAGGTCGAGGTATACAGAATGAATTTCAAAAGTGAAAAAAAATCCAACTAAAATAACTAGTTTGATGAATGGTCTACAATTTGTTACTTAGCAGAATATCAGTTATTATTTAAATAAGCTGTAACCTTTGTTTAAACTAATGGAGATTATTTCTGAACAAGTTCTGATAATATGGTTTCTGTTTGCATTACCACGCGATCTTTGTTGGTCTTACAAAGGAGCACTTTTCGGTTGGATACCAGCTAACGAATGATAATATAATAATAATTGAAAATAAAAGCAGTTTTGTTTTGTTCGCACGTAGCTTTAATGGATGTATTTACCGTTCCTAATTGATTCATCATAGCCTTTTACTTAGAATTTCGCACAGGTAACTGTATGATTGATAAAGAGTGAAAAATAAAAACATATATAGCAATATAAAGGTGCATTTGACGGGAAATTGTATTTGTTATAATATTTATCATTTACGTGTGTTAATCATCTATACATGCACTAGAATGTAGGTGAATAAAACACCTAGCTGTTCTTTGAAATCATGCTCAAAAGTAATGAGGAAAAGAGACAGGAAAGGCAGCACTAAATTTAACAGCCGAGCAGTTTTTTAAGAAATTAAAGGATCGTATCCAATACCAATAAAACGTTTAACAATCTTGATAAACAAACCATGAAAGTGGCTATGACCCGGAATATTTCCAAATTTGTAAAGCACATTGACAAAAACCCAGGCTGAGATAGACCCTGTCACATCAGTACCGTATTTTGAAATAAGTTCGCTATTTCGGCTAAAAATTTTTGCCAAGGTTTAAAGAAATTAAAATCATCAAAATAATTTGACCGATTAAAAAATTAAGGTTAAAGTTTAAGGAAGATGAATGTTTTTAGTTGGAATAAGCTTTATTTATTGTTAATTCAAAATGTCATCTAAATAACGGGACGCATTATCAAACCACGTAATGTTTTGTTTACGGGGACAATATAAGCAGGGAATCAATCATGTTCATAGCAGTATGGCACAGATCTGCGACAAGTGGTGCACACTTTGTTCCAATGGGAATACCAATACTCTGTCTGTAGATGGGAGTGGGGTCACTATAACAATGACATTTCTAGCCGAGTCGTTTAACGGTTTAAGCGTGTACTTTTTACTGAGCTTAACATAATGCCATCAAGGTAAATTTGTTCAAACTGTCGCGTTCTTCAAGTTTTTCACAGTATTGTATTTATACGCAACGGTTAATCAATAGAAAAATCCTCAATATTGTTTATTTTTGTCTGTAATGAGCATTGCATTATCCGCCGTAATTGGCTCGATAATATGATCGACAATTCATGGCAGAAATGTTTAACTGGTTCATAAATGTCGTTGGAGTTCAGCATTTGAGTATATTTTGTAGTTTTTATAATAATTTTGTAGTTGTAATTGTTATATAGTTTACACAAGCAGGGTTTTTTACCAATGATACAGGTACCTGTGGAATTTAGCGATTTAAATCCAAACAGTATCTTCTACTTGTATATGTTTAATGGACATACGTTTACTGAATACCTCATATTATAAAATCTTATAAATATTACAACATGATCACGTACGGCACCAGTACGCCCTTCTCTGTTGTGAGACGGATATATATGATGGTGAGTAATAGATGTACTGATTCTGGTTTGGAGGATTTTGCTTCATTTACTTAAAAAGTTTTAACAGTTTTTTGTTATGAGTTAGTTTTGACTGATTCAATAAATATAAACTTTGCTTGTTTTTATGACAAGCGATAGAAATTTTTCAAATGGGGCGGTCAGTAAAATAATTCATCTTCCGTCCAAATGTTGTCCAAATTTCTTTTGATACTCGATAAAAATCCCATTATTATCTACATTTTGGAAATGGATGGGATTATTATTTGTAATGTAAAATTACGGAATGTGTTGACCAGGAGGTCACAAATGTTATTTATAAAAATGGGATAGACCAATGTACATAAACAACGTTATAGATTGCTTACAAAAGATGCTATGTAATAATCAAAGTACTGAAGTACTGACAGGCTGGCGAACTGCAAAGGGACAATAGCTTTTCAAGTAATATAACATCAAGCGGTTTTCTAAGTCGAAAGAGAGGTAAGTGCTGGACGAAAAATAAAACTTTAAAAAAAATATAAAAACTTTGGAGCCGCCGTGATTCGATCGCTGGACCTTAGCATCAGAAAATTACTAAGCGAGTTGCTTAACTACTCGGCCACGATCTCGTTAGAGAATATTGAACTTAATAATTTAACATAATAAAATCATTGATGCACGCGTTATTTCGCGTTCGTAACGCGTAGTTATAATTATCAACGCCTTTAAACATCTTTTCTTTGAATTTCATACAATTTCCTTCCATTGCAGTCGAAACTAATATATTAAAATTGAACCGATTAAATGAAACAAGGAGAGTTTAATGTTCTAATCTTGCAAAACTGATTAACGAGGAGGAACTATTTTTATTAAGTGTATAGATTCTATGTTGTCAGTTTCGGGAGTAAATACATCTTAGTGGAATTCATTTTTTGGCATTGTAATAGGTATGGCGACATCGCCAGCCTAAAACTCATAAAATGAATATGCTAGTGTCATATGGTGGGTCATTTGAAACCCGTATATCTTGAAAACGAGCTTGGTGAAAAATGTTTTCGTATGATTTCAATGTTCTTAAAATTATATGCCTGTCACTTTAAGGCGTTTATATTGTTTCGAGCTGAAAGCGCACACGGCATTTGAGTATAGAATTTTCTTCTTTTAACAATCGGAACAAAGTAAGAAGCTATTTTCGAGCTTTTTACTGCTTATACATATAAATTGTTCAGTTTTGTCTTTGTAACCTTATTTGTTTGTTCAGTTTCAATTCAAATTAGTTTTCATGGTGATACTTCACAAGAACATAGTTTTAAATGAACAAATTAATCGTATATGTTTCCAACGGTTTTTAATGTATATTTCAGACTCAGGTATCCAAGTTTATGTATCTGTTACAGGGAAAATACAGGGATCGCAATATCAAAATGTTTTTAAATGTCTTGTTTGCAGTAAATTTTGAGCTCGATCTTAGACCAGTTTAACAAATTTTGTGACTTTACAAAAGTTGATATGTGCAAACTATGTTTGTTCAATAGATAAAATAACAACTACATTAACGAATGATTCACGTATTTGTTTATTTACTGTTTCAGGTATACTCGATATATACATGGCGTAAATAATGAAGATGATGTCATCATCTTGTGTTATCAGTTTGTTTCTGATGTGGTCATGTGTTGCTGGTTACATGATAGAGGACGTTAATAAACTTTTGGAAGATAAACTGGAAAATTATAACAAGGATATACGACCATTGAAGAACCAAAGTAATGCATTGAATCTTTACCTATAATTCCAACTAGGTTCAATTATAGATTTTGACGAGGTCAATCAAAAGCTTCAAATCGCAACAGTGATACCACAATATTGGAGTGACGAGTTTATGACATGGAATCCAGACGACTATGGTGGTCCGAGGGATTTCGTTGTTAACAGTCGACATTTTTGGACTCCATCAATAGTCTTGACAAATAGTGTTGAAAACCTTAAAAAGATAGGCGAGCCGTGGCTAAATATACTTTTCAGATCAAACGGAGATACAGCCTATTATCCTGGTGAAGTATTTTCCGCCTCCTGTAAAACGGATGTGACTTATTTTCCTTGGGACATCCATCAGTGTTATTTCACTTTCATGGCATGGGGAGCAAGATCAAGTGACGTTTATGTTCAAAGTCTTCAAAATAAAGTTCTTACAAGTTACTTCACTGACAATGGAGGCTGGGAGTTTGAAGACTCAAACGTTGAAGTCACATTGAGAGAAGGGAGCTGGGAAAGGTTTTTCAATGTAACAATAAATATATGCCGAAAACCTCGATTTGTAATAGTTAATATGGTTGCACCAATAATATTTCTTTCCGCCTTGAACCTTTTAACCTTCCTGATACCAACGGATAGTGGTGAACGAATATCATACAGTATAACCGTCCTGTTAGCACTTGCAGTCTTTCTGACAATTGTAGGAGAAAATCTACCAAGAATATCGAATCCGATGGCTCTATTTGGTTACTATCTGTTAGGCGTCTTATTCCAGAGTGGATTTATTATCATAACTACACTGGTCAGTCTAAACATGTATCACAAAGACGAAAAAGAGAACGTCAACCGTTTCTGGATGGCGTTTGTGCATATATTTAGCAGGAAGGTCAAGTCATCCAGAATTATACCAAATGAGGCCGTCGAAAATGCTACGTTGAACGACAAGAGAGATTCAACTTACGCTGGGAAACAGATAGAAGGAGAATGGGCGGAACCGTCGACCGAGCTATATGAGAATATAACCAACAATATCACATGGAAGGAAATCAGCGGACTATTTGACACTGTTTGTTTTGTCGTGTTTTCAATGTTTCTCACTATTTCGACCGTTGTGTTCTTTTCAGTCATATTCACAGCGGCAAAATAAATATAACAAGTAGATGCTGAATGATAAACGATACACTTACGCCGAAAAAACAACTATGGTAATTAACATACTTGTCATCGTAAACATAAGTTTGGTTTGTAAAACTCTCTATACTGTAGATCTTCTGATTGAGTGTTTTGTTTTAAGCGGATGGTTACATTGCCAAACTACAACTGCGGAGAAATAACATTACTTAAATATTTTATGTTAGCATATTATCAAGTTACATTCTGGTTGTATTAATGCCTCTAGGAAATTAATATAAACCATTTTCCTTCAGTTCCCTTCAGAAAACCTTTGTTTCTTAAATACTTATATATTGTTATTAATGAAGTACAATCGTCATTGCATTGGACCTCTGTTTGTTGGTGTGATGTGGGATTCGTTTATTGTTTCATTGGTCAAATACAAAAAATACTTATGTATTACTTGACTGTCAACTTTCAACGTAATGACTGTTGCTACATTTTCAATTACCGTTAACACTGTTGTTATTCAGAAATCACTACTATTAATTCTTTTTCGTGTTTACGTTTTTTATAATTTGGTTTTACTTAGGTATTACTGCCGAAGTTTCCTGTTGCTATGGAGTTGGTAGTGTTGGTTTTGTTTGGTTGAATATTATCTCGTATAACACACCACACGCAATTATAACAAGCTCTGGTTTCTTTGTGTTGACTTCCATTTGAACTTTAACAATACATGTAGTTAATATCAATTATATATAAACAACGATGAAATACTATTGAACGTTTTATTTTGCTAAAATATTTATGATAGACACTGTATTGTAACGATTTCATTGCAAATAACGATACCTGGCTGACTTCGCTGAAGAAAATAAGTAATAAAATCCAGCACTAAATTCTTATTGGAATACATCAAAAACGTATTCTGTGGAATTTACATAAAACATTTTATCACCATTAATTCTTATGTTGACAGTTACTTATATGTGTCTCTATTATCTTTTTGCGCGTATCTAATTTTAAGTTATAAGGCGTTGTATTTGCCGATTAAGCACCTTTTGTAGGAACATTCTTTTGCTGCTCAATGGATTAGGAAACTGATTAAACACGCAATTGATATTCAGAATATCATTCAATTTGTTACAGAAAACGCATACCAGAAATCAAACGAGTTTTGAGAACATAAAATGTAATTTAGTCTTCGTCGTTGATGAGACACGGATATATTAGATTTCAAATCACTATAAGGGTTTCATTAGGTGAACATTTTAATCAATGCGGTGACAATTTAACATTTTATATAATTGTACTCCGTTTTAAATAATTGATCACAACATGCTTTAACCATTTCACCAATTTACGCATTTTAAATTACTCAATTTCTGCAGTACTCCACTTTACGATTATCAAACACCCAAATCGCAATTTAACTCGGATCTTCTACGGAGAAGAATTGTCAAACAACATAACTGACTATCGTTTGCTACTAAGCCAAAACAACAAAGCATCGTATGACAAATGTTTTCAAGAAACGTTCACAAACAACTATTGAGACGCATTATCGCATTTATATTTTTAACGAAACAACGCAATGTACAAAATTGTTTCAGTTGTACTGACAAATTTATTTTGATCACCTTGTTCATTAAGCAGTTGCAATAACAGTAATAATAGTGTATACACTGTTGCGAGTGTTGTTGTTGATCTAAGTTTGAAGTCAAATAAGAACACTTTCGTTCAACAGTTATATTGCCATAATAAAATCAAAACATGAAATAAGGACATAGAAAAAATCCCTCAACCTGAAATATACATTATTTACTCGGTGCATTTTGTTTTAAAATTGGCAGACACATACAATATAATGTCTATGTCTGGTTTCAATCACGTTTGAAATGTTCAGATTAGTAAACAGGCGTGGGTGTTATTTATGTCCAATTACGTTTGACGCACATTAAATGCACCGAACACGTATATTGTTACCTTTAAAGCTTAAATCTGCCCTGTGAGCAAGTCAATTATTTTCTTTTTTAGAAGTGGTTGTAATGGTGAAAACGCTATTTTGTCAGATAGCCCTCTCTGTAATCAGATGTATTAATTACCAACCTCCATAAACTTCCGTCGATTAAATCAACTGACAACTTATCCAATTACTGACGTAAAATGAAATAACGACAGGTAGGTAAGACATGTTATGTTCAGGCAAGCTGTAGTATTTTACATTCGGGTAAATGTAATGTAATATTGCATTATGGAACATTTAGGTACCATGATCGTTGTCTTGGCACAGTGTCGAAGCAGGATCTGTCATATAACCATCATGCTCGTTTTCGACTGCATAATTAAATCGATTGAAGCTGTAAGGTTGCATGTCTACTCACTTTATAGAATACGGCGAGTATACAGGGTGTCTCAAAATACATGTCCGCTTGTTGAAGGGTCATAACTTCGCCAATTGAGTTAGTAAATTGATAACCATAGTATCATATGAAAGCAAAATTTAAAAATTGTGGGGTGAATTTTATCATGTGTCAATACTCGAATAGTTGATGACGTCATACACGTTATACTAACGTCATTAGCAACGGACGTTCTAAAATATCCGAAGAGGCAGATAACAGTTTGTACGGTAACATGGGTAAATTTTATATCATATGTGGACATAGTACTAGTCAGTCGTAACCTACTATGCACACATTGGCTGAGAAACTGATCAGGGGTCCTTAGAAAATGAAATCGGACATATTTAAGGGAGGAACACATTTTAAACACAATTAGGACTGACAATTTGATATTCACACATTTCTAGGCTTATCATATTCATACAAGATGCGCACATCGTGTAGAATCGACATACTGGATTGAATGTATAGCGGTATGTCTAGTGTATCTCCAACAGTCCAAACATAGTCATACAATGTATTTTGAAAGCATAAAATAGTGCTTAATGAACTATCAATCAATAAAAACTGCCTTGGTAGGAGAATGAATGTGGTTATGCTACTTTTATTGAAATCAGGACAAAGTTACCAAAACATCCTAAATATTGATTTCTTCTAATATTATTTCAAAGTTAAATTATACAGTTCAAGATATGTAACTACTTCGAAACACAAAATATCGATTTGTGAAGAATATGCAAACATCACATCTGACTCAAAGGTGTGTGAACGTCATTAAAATGGTTAAACGACGTCAAATACAGGTTTTTACCGAGTTGGGGTTAGCTACTCAAAATGCATTCTATAAATTTTGTATGCATTGTTTTGGATAATTGTTTCGTAATTTCTACATTGATTTGAATGCCCTTTGATCATAAATATAAATTAGATATGTAAAGCAATACATTACGGAGTGATATGTCCTCAACAAGCGGACATGTATTTTGAGACACCCTGTACATATGTCATCCTGTTGTGTTACGTTCACAATTACTATAATGGAATTATAATTCATGTTGCAAAGGTCACAAGAAAAATTAAAGTTTGATTATTGAAATTAACCAGAACGAAAGTTCTTGGTCAGTCTCTTCTGCCAGGAAATATTGACAGTTGATGTCAGAGGTTGGTGTGAATACGAAATAGTTTCAAATACCACTGACATCTAATTAGACGAACTGAAAATGTGACCACTTGCCCTTCATCAATTACCCATTTACATTCAGTTCAAATGGATTTTCTTGGCTCAATACATCATTCGTTAATGCTGATGTGATTTAAGTGAGAAATTTATTTAGTTTTGACCCATATTAATATTGCTATTTACAAAGGATGATATGTCTTATTAGTTTGTTAACGTTTCTAGGACAAATGTATTTTTCGTAGTCAAACGGTGTTATGTTGTGCCAACTTCTAGGATAAAAAGATATTCAGTTAGGCATTATGACATGTGTACCATTTCTCGACGAAAATGATGTTTCTTGGTATTTATTGTTAGAGTAGTAAGTAAACTTGTAACATTCCTCATTTCTATCAGTCATAAAGTCAACAACAAAATGTTGTGCGTGCATAGAGGATCTCTTAAAATACCTCATCCATCCATTATTGAAACAGATGATTGACCATTTTAAATTGTGGATTCCATACTCGGAATTATGAAGTGAGTTCAATAAGAAATATGACAACTTTTGTCATGATGAAATCATTTATTTCAAATGATTAAAATTTATAACCAAAATCACGTGATCAGGAAATGTTAGTGTCATCGTAATAATTGAAACGTTCACCTAATGAGAACCTGAAACTATGTTATCAACTTGTTTTGCAGCGGGGACTTTGGCATTTCAATGTTCAGTAGGTTACGTTTGGGGTTTGTGTCGTGTATTTGTGTGATATGTGATGTAATTTAGTTTTTCTGTATTCAGCTGTATAACTTTAGGATGGGTAGAATTTGCTATAATATAAAACACAATTGATATAGTTAATCTTAATATATATATATATATATATATATATATATAGAGTGACGAAAACGGAAACTAAAAACATTTATGCAATTAATTAACCAACAGACAGTACCCAAAGGGGTCGACACGACTAAATATCAATCACTATTCACTAAGTATATGCCGAGGTTTTTCTGACTTGCTGGTCCTGAAATATTCAACTCAATATTATGTCTAATATTTAAAACATGTGCTGAAACCTAATTTGATATTCTTTTTTTATTTAATGTGTGACACTTATAAAACGACTTCAAATGAAGTATCATATTATCATGGCATACAATGTCACTATTAATAATCTACGAGTATTAGGGGATTTAAATAGCCCCGCGCAGCGGGGCTATTGAAAATACCCAGACCGTTAACAGGCGAACGTGCATATCTTCCTTGAGTTTCTGCCGGTACTAATGCTTTCAAAAAAAGTTATTTCCGGTCAAAAATTTCAGGCAGTTTTCCGAGATAAAAATAGTCCTTGGATTATAAAAAATAGTAAGCTGTAAACGGTTGATCCTATCGTTCTCTTTCGATTAAATATAATTTTTAAAAAATGTGTAATAAATAAAAAAAATATTTTTAAAAAAGCAAAGGGAAGTAAGAAATACGCTACTGTAGATACTCCGTTTTACGTGTCACTAGCCACCCAAGCTTTTGCGAGATTTTCATGCGCCCATTGAACATGGAAGATGTTTTAAGAATCGTCAAAAAATAAAGGTGAAATTTTCATTTAAATAGCCGATTTATCATGACAGTACTCGATCTCCGAGGAAATTGGTCTTTAATAGACATTTTTACGTAGTTTTACAATGATCATACCAGATGCTTGAACGTAAGTAGGCTACAATTCGTTCCATGTCAACAATGCAAATCAACAATTCTATGTCTAATTGTATAGCTTGTCAAAGCAATGTTTATGCGATTATTTTGTTACTGTCAGTGTGTATAATACTTATGTACCAGTTAGTTTCATCCACAGCACCCCAGCCCCGGGTGTAGGGGCGCTCTGGGATTTTGAGTTGTCAAAATCAACAGCCCTTCAGCCTTCTACGGCCTACAGGGGAAGCTGATGGTAAAATCTCCCGCATTTCCCCTGACATCTACCGGTAAATATTGTCTCTAGGCTATTGGTATTTGCAGAAAAAATCCTAAATTTCCCCTGCCTTGGGGGGTAGCTGGATGGTAAAAACATGGCCTATCTGCCATGGATCCCTGTTGTCGGGAGGAACTGTGGATGCAACTGACTGGTGCATTAATTATTTGTGGTGGACAAACTTGTGTACTAGCAGGGTCCATACGTTGTCGCTTATGTAATATCTTCGATAAAGTTTACTTAAGCCTACTTCAGACGTTAATTATCCAAAACAAATAACTATCGCATATCTATTTCAATGGATTGATTCCGGATTGATCACCATCGGTAGCTGGAGTTCGGTTCGTGGGAGTATGAAACTGCGGAGCACAATTGTGTGATGTTTGTTGTGGTCTTGTATGATTGACTAGGCCCCCAATTAACGTCATACGGTGTCGCTTTTGCTATATCTTCAATTTTCTAAGGCTTGAAGCTGATCCGATACTATGGACTGGACGAAATATGGTTACAGTAGGTTTAGAAATTTCCCCTGGACTAATTGAAACTGCTCTCAAGAATACAGTTAGTAAGTTCAATATTGTGACATCCGGGGTCAAAAAATGTGTCACTAGGTCAAGTCCTAGAAATTTCTTGTCACGGTAGACAATAGAGATAAAAATGTTGGTCTTTTCTTGATGAAATTTCTACAGAATAAATGATTTCATTATAATCTAGGTCAAGTTCAATTATAGGTCTTCCGGACTGGGGTCCCTGATTTTTTGGCTACCCGACTTACCGATGATCGCTGATAACCTGTGGGACTGACGATCTGGCGGACTAAAAAAAGTCGGTCTGACTGTCAGATGGACTTTTTTCTGCTAAAATCAACAAATGCAGTTATTCCCTTTTAAGGCGGCGTTTACACCTTAAAAGAAGGTTTTCCTTGTTTCCAAGTCCTTTTATCATGATCTCAGTGTAAGACTTTGTTTTCCGGTTGTCATTTACCAATAATTCAATCGTTTTAATGCACAAAGTTTCCCCTTTTTCCTCGCGAAATCACCAAGACTTCAGAAAAAGAGTACAAAAACACCAAGTTAGAAAAATGTTTCAGCTTTGCGATTGGCCTAAGAATTTATTATCGAGTCGACCAATCAAAATATGTCTTACACAAGACACCGCATTGTCGCAAAACCAGTCTTTCTGTACGGGTGTCCGCCTAATGATGGTTGAAAATTCTTGAGAAACATAGGAGTTGAGCACAGAATTAATTGCTTACGCTGCCTGCCCACACATTTGTGGCTATACCCAAATATAATAACGAATGATTCTGAAGCCTGGTTAATAAGTGTAGAAAGCATGAATATGCCAGCACAAAACATAGCATTTCATGAAAAATGCCCAATGCAAACTGAACTTATTCACCGGAAACTTTTTTATGTATTTTTAGTAAATGTGACCATGAACCCAAATACAATCCCAAGCTAGGTATCCATGCAAGCTTGCTATATACAAAGTATCATTAAGATCAGCCTATCCAAACTTCAAATTATTGACCGGAAACCCCTAGTTAAAAATTGTTCGATATCGCTGCCCGTCATCTAGTCCGGGACCAATTGTCCCAATCTTATAAAGCAGGATTTTTCGTTGGAAAACCTGAAAAAAATACATGCGATAATGTACCCAGGAAAAAACGTACCCAGGACAGAAACTGAAATTGTTCAATTCATTGGACGGCTAATTGAAAAGTCTGGGTACCCTTACAGAAAATATTCTCTCTGACAAATGTGTAACATGTATGCGGTTAACATGTATCAAATATGAAATGAATATACTGCGAATGCAGTCTTAAAGGGACTGCGTCACGTTTTAGCGTATGGCAAAAATCAAATAAAATTGTTAAATATTTACTATATTTGGCATAGATGCCTGTATATCCCATAAATAAGCATACTGGTATAAATATAACTTGTGAAACATTATTTAAGTATTTACCTAAAAAAATTCTATACCATATATCTGAAATATAGCTTAGCAATTACCCAACATCTATTTAATCCCCGTTTAGGCGGTGCCTTAGTTCATATTATCATTTATAAAAGGTCCAGTATTCAATCGCAAAATCAAACTAATTAAATGTGGTTGGTATGCATTCTTGTTTCGATATTTTGGTTCATAATCATACAGGCACATTTGTATTTTAATTAGTATTAAAACTGTATTTTGTACAGTGTACATGGGCCCATGTAATAGCTTAATGTATTTCTATTAAACATAAACAAAACTTCAATATTTGCCTCTCAACGCTATTCGCCGACATTAAAACAATATAGTCGAATCGGTTGAGAGAACTTCATTGTTGTAAACGGTGAGTTATATACTAAGAGCGGTGCTTGTTTTCCAAATGCTGTTACATTTCATTGCTTGTCCTGGTGACACAGTAACCATTCATACCTGACTGTTTCCTGTGTAAAGCAATACTTGGGAACTCGAAATCCGCAATGAAAAACAATACGCAATTTGATCATTCCATTTATGTCCGTCTAAAAGCTATTTAGACATAATGGTACGCTTTGAAACTGTTCTAATTCAGCATTAAACCGAGTCGACTTTTAGATTAATTGAGGAAACTATGAGACACTTTTATATGAATTAGATTCCGGTGCTATAGTGAGGGGTTTTAAAATTGATGAAACCACTGTTGTTTTATTTCTATTCCCGTTATTAAACCGAGTCGACTATTGGATTATTTGAGAAGACATGTGAGACGCTTTTATACAAAAGGTTTTGATGCTTTAGTGAAGGGGGGGGGGGGGGGTAAAATTGATGAAAGCACAGCTCTTTTATTTTCTGTTTCGTTTATTTAACGTCTTGTGGTTAACTCATTAGAAAGGTTTAAATCAATTATGCAATAAATGTGTGTATTTTTAATGCTAAAGGTTACAAAAAGATGTCTACTAAATTCAGAATTGATTTGCACAATTGATCAATACTCAAAAGGATATTGTATAATTATCGTTACTCAGTCATTAAGTAACACTATTTTGCGTAATTAATGGTTCTTGATAAGTCTATTGGTGTAAATATTCACTGTCATGTATTGTAGAATATGTAAAAAGAGCTGAAATAAAACTGAACGAGTCTACCATTGCATTCAATAGAAGATTATACAGACGGAACGGTTACAATTTAGTGACGATAAATTGCTAGTTCATACTTAATGGAGAGCACATTTCCAGCCAGGAAATGACAGGTACGTGATTTTGAAGGAATGTCTTCATTAAATGCATTGCTGTGACGAATGATAACGATTCGTTTTCTGAAACTGGGTTACAAGATCTTGTTACCCAGTCTAAACCATCAATTTACTCAATCGACTTTGGGTAAATTCAAATTTCTTGTTAACGATTTTCACTTGACAATTCGCTAACAGTTCCGTAATAAATTGGCGTGACAGACAAAGAACTGTTGGATGTGCATTACACTTTGGAAAGTGTAGATGTTGTGTCGAAATTACCAATGATTGAACACGTATGAATGATGGGACCCAATACTCCCAAAGAAAACCAATTGTTAGTTTATGAGTATATGAGTAAACCACTCGGAAGTCATAACCGTGTTAAGCGTGAATAGCTAAGTTGATTGCTGCCTTACCGGTCCGAATTTCCCATAATATTTTCAGAAATAAAACGTTTCAAAAGCAGTGTTTACATGCTTTTGTGGGAAATGATGATTTACCTCTCTTATGCTCGAAATATTACGATGACGTGACATGTTAGATCAGAACTCGCGTTAATCGATGCGATGGTGCTGTAAGAGTAACTGCGCAGTTGGGGCGTTACGACATGTGTTGTCCTAAAGTTTCACTTTAACATACGCAAACTCTTATACTGCCGCAAAATCTTTGGTGATTGATTCACCAATTAGATAGTCTGGTTCAACTCCTAACATCAAAGTTTAATTCCCTCAAATGTAAGACATTTTATTCGTCCCCTATGGTGCTGTGGGTGTATAATAACCTCTAAATTGATCTGATGTACATAGTCTGTCTCACATGGTACTTTTTCCAGGAATGGTGATTTACATGACATAACTTAACAATGTAAGCTTGTCTGTAGGCGTCAGGGATCGGGTTACATTATTTGACTTTTTTTATATCGTCATTCTTATTTTTAACAATACGATATTGTTACAATAATTGATTTCGTTTTAAATGATGACCTGCCGGTACCGACCAACTCTAATAACTAAATTGCTCCGAAAGAAATACTTCTCCTAGGTACAATATGAACAATTATATTACATATATAGCACTGATATGGTAATTTTAGCTATTAGTTAGTCTTCCAGACGGGGTAATTGTTACAAAATATTGCTTATGTTGATAGTGGATCTTACCGTCCTTTCTGAATTGGAAATATTTTAAGCAGATTGAAGAGATTTTTATGCTTGAAAATTATTTCAAATACAAATGTTTTCGTCTATGTTAGTTTGATTAGAATATGTATATAGATTTAAATTTAGCTGCACAGTACTCCAATGATCGTGATTGTGTACATACTCAAACTTTCTGGAAAAAAATTTTTTTAAAAAGGAAAGTGTTACACAAATAACTATACCCAATTACAAGTTTGATCTCTCGAGTTTTATTGTAGGAATGATATACCGTTAAACAAAAACTATTTGACAGTTTGTGTGTTTATAAACCAGCAATATATGTAATAAAGGTGTTGGTCATGCTTACTGTATCCATAAGATAACCATGTCTACATAAAGTAAAACCTGATCAGGTGTTTTGCACTATAAGATTACACGACATGCCCTTAACTGATATACAGTGTACGCGTAATTATCGGCAGATACAACATTTAACCACGAATCCAGCCGTGCCAAAATCTCCATTTTGAAACAATGGAGTTATGATGTTTCATTTTCCAACCGGAGCGAAACTGTCTGTTTACATTACTAAATCTAACGAGAGAAATGATAAAATGAAAACAAAATGCACTGCAACCTTGTTCAAAATTAATGGATATAATTTTAGATTATTTTGTTAATATGGTTTCTGTTTGCTTTATGCACATGTACATTGTTTGTCATCAAAAGAGCACTTGCGGACCAACTGACGGAAGCAATGTTAAATAAATTATTAAACATGTTTTTAGAATCGTCTAGCTATTCATCGGTCTTTTATTTGCACTGACAATCCAATTAATATCCACCTATTGAATATATTGAATGGTAATTCATGTATAGGTTACATTACAGGATGTACACTGTTTGAATATTTATGTTGCTTTATAACGAGCCACAGTTGAGCTTCGTGCTCGTTTCAGTGCTGGTTATAAATGAAGGTGGATATTTATATGTTGTAATTCGTTCATTTTATTTTACAAATACTTGTAAGGGAGACAAAGTCGTTTCTTTCAAATTAGGTGTGAAGTTGAAATTGGCAAGTTTATATTTCTGGATAGAATTGTTGCACAGAATATTAATTCACCAACAAGCATTAAACTCAATGACTCATATATGTAAAAGTATCAATGATCGACAAACCTCCGTGTTTTTATGTTTCAGACTGACTTTAATTGAAGATGTTGTCAGTATATTGTATTATCAGTTTATTTCTGCTGCGATCATGTGTTGCTGGTTACACTGTAGATGACGTGAATAGACTTTTGGAAGAAAAACTTGCAAATTATAACAAGGATGTGCGGCCTTTGAAGAACCAAAACGATACGTTAAATCTAACACTAGAAATGGAGTTACTATCAATTGTGGATTTTGACGAGGTTAATCAAAAACTCCAAATCGCAACTGTAATTAAACAATATTGGAGTGACGAGTTAATGGCATGGAACCCAAACGAGTATGGTGGTCTTGGATATTTTGCAGTGAACAGTCGACATTTTTGGACTCCATCACTAGTATTAGTCAATAGTGTTGATAACTTTAAAAAGCTTGGCGAGCCATGGCTTAATATGTATTTCAAATCGACCGGAAAACAGTCTTCTATCCTGGTGAAGTTTTGTCGGCCTCCTGTAATGCTGATGTGACTTATTTTCCTTGGGACTTACATCGGTGTTACTTCAGGTTCATGGTATGGGGAGCAAGATCAAGTGACATATTTCTGAAAAATGTTTCAAATAAAGCTCTTACAAATTACTTCTCAGTTAATGGGGGCTGGTCATTTAAGGACTCGAATATTCAAGTCATATCGTGGGATGGAACCTGGGAAATGTTCTTCGTTGTAAGCATAGATATACGTAGAAAATCACGATTTGTTATAGTTAATATGGTTGCACCCATTATATTTCTTTCCGTCTTGAACCTTTTAACCTTCCTGATACCAACGGATAGTGGTGAACGAATATCATACAGCATCACCGTCCTGTTAGCTCTTGCAGTTTTTCTGACAATTGTAGGAAATAATCTACCAAGAATATCGCATACAATGGCTCTATTTGGTTACTATCTGTTAGGAATATTATTCCAGAGTGGATTTATCATCATAACTACACTGGTCAGTCTAAACATGTATCACAAAGACGACAATGAGAACATCAACCGTTTCTGGATGTTCTTTACACATATATTTAGCAGGAAGGTCAAGTCATCCAGTAAAATAAAACCAACTGAGTCGGTTGAGAATGCTGCGATGAACGATAAGAGGGATTCAACTAGCGCTGGGAAACAGGTTGAAGGAGAATGGGTGGAACCGTCGACCGAGTCAAACGAGAATATATCTCACACTATCACATGGAAGGAAGTCAGCGGACAATTTGACAAAGTTTGTTTTGTCTGGTTTACAATGACTCTAACCATTTCGACCGTTCTGTCGGCAAGATAAATATGACAAATAAATGCTGAATGAAAAGTGTTACTTGTACGTCGAAAATACAACTATCAATGAATTATCTACATCCCAGTCTTTGCAAACATGATTTGATTGTTGAACCCTTTATACTGCCGACAATGTTTTGCAATAATGAAGCACATAATATGCAGACAACATATTTGTTTGTTCAATCTTATCGAAAATTGTGTTGGTTCTGTGCTTATATATAACTATTATTTAGAAGTCCATACAATTAGTTTTATTACTTTTTAATTTATTCGTACTGATGTTATATATTTCTACTTACACATTACTGCCTTAGTGTACTTTGGTGTTGCTATGCAGCTGGTATTGTTGGTTCTGTTTTATATAATCTCGTTTAGCACGATACAGATAATTGCAACAAGCACATTATTTACTGTGTTTACATTCATCTGAACTTAAACCATAGTTTATATCAATATAAATACGTATCTAATGTGCTTCAAACGTAATTGGATATAAACTACACCCACCCTTATTTAATCAACAGGACATTTCAAACACAAATAAAATCAGACATGGAAGTTATATTTTATATGTGCGTTTTAAAAAAAAAACCAAATTGAACTTGTATAGACAATGTCCCTGATGTTTGTTTCGATATCTTTTTCATATTTTGGACAGATGCATTATTCATGCTCAAGTGATACTATGTTGTTCTGGCTGACAAGCAAACTTTAATCCGATAGTCGCTAATGTTGGTTGACGATTCCCCTCCGTACCAGTACTGTCTTGAATTGCGATGAAGGCATGTAACAATTATAGAATAAAGTACTGCAGTAAATGAGCCGCAATCATCAGCTAAAAATTGTCACATTGTTAAAGCATGTCCTTATCATTTCTTTAAATTTTAAATGTTGGATCATGACACATAGCCTAACATAAAGGATGTATTGTAATCTAATTTGATATTTGATTGTTTAAGTAAACACAACGAAATAATTAACCAATTATCAAAATTCTCACTTTTCGTTTATGTTTTACACTATTCCCCCCCAAATACTATCATTTAGCAAAATATTTTTGCACTATAGTTTTGATAACATAAAATGTACATGAACCTCCCACAATTAAAGATATCAAATGTATTTTTTTGAATCAACCGAATCCAAAAATTTTCGATTTTGTTTAGATTTTGACAGGATTTGTCCCACAATATCAGATTTTATGCAACGGTCTGAAAAATGATTTTTAATGTCGTAAACAGTTATAACATACCTATCACAAAAATGGTGATGTGGAATACTGATTCATAACGAATATGCTTAGCTTTTATATTTTGTAAGGTTTTACACTCAAAATAATAGACTTTCACCAACATTTTAGGACCTAGATTTTTAGTTTGTGACAAAACACACATTATATGACATCATCAATTAAAAAATATTTTTTTCGCAATTTTTCTCAAAAAATGTGCTATGAATTAAATATGGGTTTCCGAACAAACACTTTTTGATCAAGCGTGTGGCTACGCCACTCGTGAAAATATTACATCAGCTACTCACTCGGTGAATTATCAGCCGATCATACACGGAAAAATACAAATATCCTCTATATATTTACATTCGTCAATCATTATATATCAATCATTATATTTACATTAATCAATCATTATATATAAAGCATATATTTACAATCATCAATCATCATGTCATATATAAAGCATATATTTACAATAATCAATCATTATATATAAAGCATATATTTACAATAATCAATCATTATATATAAAGCATATATTTACAATAATCAATCATTATAATTATATAAAGCATATATTTGCTATCATCAATCATTATATATAAAGCATTTATTTACAATCATCAATCATCATGTTACATATAAAGCATATATTTACAATCATCAAGCATCATGTCATATATAAAGCATATATTTACAATCATCAATCATTTTATATAAAGCATATATTCACAATCATTAATCATCATGTCATATATAAAGCATATATTTACAATCATCAATCATTATATATAAAGCATATATTTACAATAATCAATCATTATATATAAAGCATATATTTACAATAATCAATCATTATAATTATATAAAGCATATATTTGCAATCATCAATCATTATATATAAAGCATTTATTTACAATCATCAATCATCATGTTACATATAAAGCATATATTTACAATCATCAAGCATCATGTCATATATAAAGCATATATTTACAATCATCAATCATTATATATAAAGCATATATTTACAATAATCAATCATTATATACAAAGCACTTATTTACAATCATCAATCATTATATATAAAGCATATATTTACAATAATCAATCATTATATACAAAGCATTTATTTACAATCATCAATCATCATGTCATATATAAAGCAAATATTTACAATCATCAATCATTATATATAAAGCATATATTTACAATCATCAATCATTATATATAAAGCATATATTTACAATAATCAATCATTATATACAAAGCATTTATTTACAATCATCAATCATTATATATAAAGTATATATTTACAATAATCAATCATTATATACAAAGCATTTATTTACAATCATCAATCATCATGTTATATATAAAGCATATATTTACAATCATCAAGCATCGTGTTATATATAAAACATATATTTACAGTCATCATGGTATCAATACGACATGATCGGGAACTGTTATAATCACCGCAGTGACGAATTGAACTATCTACTGTATAGAGTAAGGCAGGTATTTACTAACTAAAATACAATTTGAGACAATATGATGTATATAGCGCTTAATCAATATAATCAGTCGAACTTCGAAGCCTCGAACTACCACCGGACTGGGAAAATAGTACGAGCTATCTACCGGTTCGAGGCATCGAGGAACGAGTATATGTACACGGTATATGTATAAGATCGAACGGTCCTCGGTACGTGTACCTGTCAATCGTGTGTAAATATCGTATTTTGAGTGTGTGTTCGTATTTCATATTTAATGCATATTTAATGCATCATTTGTGTCAAATTGTGAAATAGTATTCATAGTCATTACAAAACATCATATTGTTTGACAAAATTGACTTGAAATCGTCGGCTAGCTCTTCAAAAATTCACATATGTAACCAAGTTACCATATTCTATTAATCGCTCCGCATGGTAGAGTGTTTAATTATAAACTAGCGATTCATATACATGTATCAAGTTTGTCAATCAATAAATAAAACCATAGTGTAAACAGAAACATACGTTTGAGTTATTATTTTATTGCAATATATGCGTTAACTTTCGTTTCAATAGTTTGTAAACCTAAGTTTCTTCTTGTTCCTTTCATCTTAGATACCGACTTTATCCTCCCCCTGTTACCGGTTGCTATATTAAGTTGCTCGGCATGGTTACTAGTTTCTGGCTCAGCTATCCCCCGTTACTGGGTCCTTTTCAGAGTTGCTCAGTACAGCCATGATCTGTATCATTGTCGTTATGTTTCATCTTGACAATGATAACAATAACGAATATTGACCTTTCAAATCGTTCACTCAAATAAGTTTGTTATAAAAAATGCAAACACTAAAATTAATAAGCCGTTGTATTCAAAAAACAGCATTTGTCCAGAGTGCTCTATTTTATAAAGCGAATAGGCGATTTTTCACATGGTAAAATGCAATAAAAAAGAGAAAATGAACACGATATTTTTATAACTATATTTATTTGCAATGTATTTCGCATAATATAACATGAAATGACATGACAAAAAAGCATAATATGCATGACGTTTTAAGAAAAAATCGACAAATCCCTTATAACGTTATAAGAGAAAATTGACCAATATATATAGTACACTTAAACGAATTTCTAATTGGCCACCCAATGAAATATTATATTATGCGATATATTCAGTCAATATTTCTAAAATTGTGGTTATTGTCATTCCATGCACTTATCTATCGATTTCAAGAAATAAATTACACATGCATGTATAAAATCATCCATGCGGAACAGTTAGTGCAAAATGGCTTACGAGCACGTGGCTCGTGTGCCCAGCATGTTTGATTTTTTAAATTAGTCCAAATGTATTCTCTGTTGATTGGCTTAATGAAAGGTATTAATACTGACGAGAATAAGTAATACGGGGCGCGCTGAGGTCGTTAGAATGACGTGTACCAGCACCAAAATCCAGACATGTACGTCAAAACGTCTTTTTGTAAAATGCGATATTTATAATAATGTGGGGTTTAGCTCGAATTACTGCAAGAAACATATTTTCCATCGATAAAATTGGACAGTATCGGGGTGTCGATTATTTATATTGTTCTAAAAGCATTTTTTAAAACTAATTTATAAAAACACGTGGCCAATCAAAAATGCGATCAATGTATGCATGCATTTGACGTCACAAGTGCGTTCAACATGGCTCATTTTCACAAATTATAGTGTTTAAAGAAAAGTCCATCTACAGGGAACAAATTTATACCAAATACGATACTATTACAAGCTGTGCACGAGGCCAACTTGCAAAAAAGCAATTTCGCACCAACCGTTACGCATGGATGATTTTGTATATGAATACGCCATTTCTTTGCAGAAATAGATAAGTAAGTGCGTGGAATGAACAAATAACACAGCCTAAGATTTATTGATATAATTTATCAGATAATATAATATTTTTTAGGGTGGCCAATTAGAAATTCGTTTAAGTGTACATTCGCATACACAATTATCGAATTTCTTATAACGTTATAAGAAAAAATGACCATCACATACATTACAATCTAATTACAGATGGTTGAATCTCTTATAACGTTATAAGAAAATATTGCCCACACATCCCTTAATATCTCATTGGAAAGGGTTGAATTTCTTAGAACGTTATAAGAAAATATTGACCAACACACACCAATCATATTCTCATATAAAAAAAAGTGGAATTTCTTATAACGTTATAAGAAAATATGGCGCACTCATCCCTTGCATTTTTATAGAAGATAGATAGATAGATAGATATTTTATTCATCCTCCAATTTAGGAGAGCAGAAAAAAATGAAAAATAAATACATTACATTCTAATAGAAAATGGTTGAATCTCTTATAACGTTATAAGAAAATATTACACACATATCCATTGTATTCTTGTAGAATATGGTTGAATTTCTTATAACGTTATAAGAAAATATTGCCCACACATTAATTGCATTCTTATAGAAAAAAGTTGAATCTCTTATAACGTTATAAGAAAATATTGACCAACACACCCATTACATTCTCATAGACAATTGTTGAATTTCTTATAACGTTATAAGAAAATATTGCCCACACATCCCGTACATTCTAATAGAAAATTGTTGAATCTCTTATAACGTTATAAGAAAAAATGAAAAATAAATACATTACATTCAAATAGGAAATTGTTGAATCTCTTATAACGTTATAAGAAAATATTGTCTAACACACCCATTATATTCTCGTAGACACTTGTTGAATTTCTTATAACGTTATAAGAAAATATTGCCCACACATCCTGTACATTCTAATAGAAAATTGTTGAATCTCTTATAACGTTATAAGAAAATTATGACCAACAAATCCATTACATTCTCATAGGAAATTGTTGAATTTCTTATAACGTTATAAGAAAAAATGAAAAATAAATACATTACATTCAAATAGGAAATTGTTGAATCTCTTATAACGTTATAAGAAAATATTGTCTAACACACCCATTATATTCTCGTAGACACTTGTTGAATTTCTTATAACGTTATAAGAAAATATTGCCCACACATCCCGTACATTCTAATAGAAAATTGTTGAATCTCTTATAACGTTATAAGAAAATTATGACCAACAAATCCATTACATTCTCATAGGAAATTGTTGAATCTCTTATAACGTTATAAGAAAATTATGACCAACAAATCCATTACATTCTCGTAGACGATTGTTGAATTTCTTATAACGTTATAAGAAAATATTGCGTACACATCCCTTGTATTTTTATAGAAAATGATTAAATCTCTTATAACGTTATAAGAAAATATGACCAACACATACATACATTACATTTTCATAGAAAATTGTTGAATTTCTTAAAACGTTATAACAATATATTTCCCACACATCCCTTACTTTCTCATTGGAAAGGGTTGAATTTCTTATAACGTTATAAGAAAATATTGACCAACACAGCCATTACATTATCAAAGAAAATTGTTGAATTTCTTATAACGTTATAAGAAAAAGTTTACCAAATCATCCATAACATTCGCATAGGATATAGTTGAATTTCTTATAACGTTATAAGAAAATATTGACCACACATCCCGTACATTCTAATAGAAAATGGTTGAATCAGTTATAACGTTATAAGAAAATATTAACCAACAAATCCATTACATTCTCATAGGAAATCGTTGAATCTCTTATAACGTTATAAGAAAAAACTGATAAATACATACATTACATTCTAATAGAAAATGGTTGAATTTCTTATAACGTTATAAGAAAAAATGCGCAAACATCCCTTGCATTTTTACAGATAATAATTGAATCTCTTATAATGTTATAAGAAAAATGACAAATAAATACATTACAATCTAATAGAAAATCGTTGAATCTCTTATAACGTTATAAGAAAATATTACCCACATATCAATTGTACATGTATTCTTATAGAATATGGTAGAATTCCTGATAACGTTATAAGAAAATATTGCCCACACATCTATTGCATTCCTATAGAAAAAAGTTGAATTTCTTATAACGTTATAAGAAAACATGATCAACACATTCATTACATTCTCATAGAAAATGGTTGAATTTTTATAACGTTATAAGAAAATATTGACCAACACACCCATTATATTCTCATAGCGAATGGTTGAATAACGTCATAAAAAATGACCAACACATACATTACATTCTTATTGAAAATGGTCGATTTCTTATATCGTTATAAGAAATATGACCAACACATCCATTACATTATCATAGAACATGGTCGAATTTCTTATAACGTTATAAGAAAACATGACCAACACACCCATTACATTCGAATAGAAAATTGTTGAATTTCTGATAACGTTATAAGAAAATATTGCGCACACATCCCTTGAATTTTTATAGAAAATGATTGAATCTATAATCACGTTATAAGAACAAATTGAAAAATACATACATTACATTCTCATAGGAAATGGTTGAATTTCTTATAATGTTATAGGAAAAATAAAACTGGTCATGCTTCTAAAACAAAGTTATAAAAGAAAATTGACCAACACAGTCATTACATTAACATAGAAAATGATTGCATCTTTTACAACGTTATAACTTTTTAATTGAAAAAGTGTACTGTATTATCAAAACGTCTTGATGTCTACGGGCGGCAAATAGACAATTGTCGAACGTTAATTCATGATGATGTAATTCAACGCTGTGTTACGAATATGCAACGCTACCGATTTTTAATTTCCAGTCAAATGTAGTTTTAAAATAGCTCAGTTATTGCGCGGATTCGAGAAAGCATAGTGCCATGTAAGGATTTAACATTTAACCAGTAGAATAAGAGTTATCGTGCGTAGACCCTGACCTGTCGCGTCCGGGAATCAGACCCGGTTCGTTCCATTACAAATCTAGCACTCGAACCACGGGCCAACGTTACGGGTACCGTCAACGTCAAACATGTCTTAGACAAATGACGAAGTAATTATGCCAGCGGACAAAAATAGGATGAAAGTGTCCGCAAAAGTTCAGCAGTTTCTGTAACAATTAAGAACGAAATAGGAACCTTCCGAATTCGTGAGCGCTTACTCCATTTAACAAAATGTACAAAATGATTACCACAGCTATGATAATTTAGATTGTTGTCGTTAAATGCATAATCCGAGAAATAATATGAAACTTACCACGACCGTTGTAAATGATAATATATAACCACTCTCGGTCTCGTTATTTCTCATCTATAATTTTCCATTGAACAAAATACCCGCCAAAATATGATAAACCGAAGGTATCCGAGTGTGCAGATGTGTGTCACGTGATCAACAGCGGACAAATTCAGCGAGATAATGAGACCGCCGACAGTGTGGAGACCATGTATGCAGTGGCTGACATATTTTGTAAGTATCTTCTAAGGCCATTACAATTTCATTGTTAGATGATCACCTTTTATTAATGCTTGAAAGTTTTTAACTCCTGATCTAGATTTGCGTCAAAACTATGTTATATTTGAGTTGATAATCATAAAGCTTGTATATTTGTTTATGCGTACCGTGGCCAAACGTATCGAATTAAAAAATAATTGATTTACCGCAGAAAAGGTAGTTTGGTACGGACTAAGCTGGTGCTATTTTTTAACCGCTGCCTTAAAAGGAGTCAGTATTGTTAAAAGGATGTCTCATTTCACTGAATCCACTGGAAATTATACATGTATTTATCAGTTTAAAGATATTGTAACGGCTTGTGAATCCAACAGAAGTATTGATATTTGGTGTGGTTTAAATGATATATACGTAAGTTATCTTTATTCGCAAGATGTGTAAAATACATCATAATATCATGTATTTTATGCACCAGTCAGTTGCATCTAGCCGGGAAAACGGCCGTGTTTTTACCTTCACTGCCGGGAAAATGTTGGAAAAATTTTCTCCGAACCAATACCCCGGCACAATATTTAGTTATCAGGTGGCCGGAGAATTTACCATCCGCTGTCTTACACACCAAAAGTAAAACCCCGGCTTATCCCCGGGGTGGGGCCGTGGATGCAACTGACTGATGCATTAATAAAATAAACAATTATATGGACAACTTTTATTTAATTAACTTGTTTCATTGTTTGGAAGAGATGAGATTATTTAATAATTCAACAATATTTCTCGTTAAAGAAATCGATGTTACGGGGAAATGTTTTAATTGCATGCTGCAATTGTATATACAATGTACTATTACTTCATTATAGTTTTGATATACATATGTACCTTCATCATTACGTTCCTTTTGGCGGGTAACATAATTATCTCAACAGCACAAATACATTCAATATAATTCAATTATTTTTATAAACGCACGAATATATATTAGTCCTGTTCTGTTCTGTATAATATTAGTCGCATAGCCATCATTATTGGCTATTATTTCTCGTGCAAAAGTGCATATCTGTGCCACGCATTTATATTTAGATAAAGATACACGAATTTACGTACAGTAACAACTGAGAAATCTTCATTTTATAAGACATACCACATATTCTATACATGCAGTTCCGCTATACATGCATTACATGATGTATAGTTTAAACATTTTTAAATAAACTCTAATGATACGTTTATTTACGTGTGGTATTTCATGATAGTTGTTTATAAAACACGCAAGTGTCACCCTGAGCTTGGTACTATAACACGTATGCTAGCGATACATAACCACCCCTTCTTTATTTTTACACAGTGGGACCCATCCGTATTTTGAGTTCAGTGGGAAAGGACTGTTAGTTTTCATAACCAAAATGAAATACGTTATAAACTTATAATGTGGTCAAAATAATTTGTTTACAAAAGTCAGCTTTTTGTCACATAATCTTGTTCACAATGGTTTAATCTAAATGATCTTAAGTTAAAGTCTTAGACTTAGATATAGTTTTAGGGTTGTATATAGCCCTTTGGTTTTATAAACGTGAATCTATTTGTAGTTATTAGTTGTAAACATTCGCCATCAGCTAAATCACGGGTAGATCGTAGAACTTAAGAGTGTCGACATCCAAGATTCCAACTACTTTCAGTTTACTTCATTATTGTTAATAGAATAGTATCGGGTATTTCAAACTTCTGTATTTTGTAGTATTTAATAATGGTCAAAAGCATTTCACATGCCGATTATCCCAATAAATTTGTATAATATCTTATGACTGTGGCTAAATACAGAGACAATGCATCAGTGGATCGAGTCAGCTCGAGTCCCCTGGCACACACACCTAAATACCCCCTGGTATGTTGGTTGTCAATTGTGGTCAGTACGGGAGGGGTGTGTCAAACCACTGCATTTTTTCATTTTTTGAACATATCGTTTATTGATCGATTAATTTAGTCGATTCAGATTGCTATCGACACCGACAAATTCAAATATTATGCACCAGGCATTTGCACCCACGTTCCCAAAATACCGGATCCCGGAAAATACCGTATGTTCTACCACCAACCGCCCCCGCAGGTCCGTTTAAGGGCGGGGGTTTGTCAACCCAAAAGTAAACATCCCGGGGTGGAGGCGTGGATGTAACTGGCTGGTACATTCTTATGTGTTTGTGGTATCGATCTTAGGAAGTATATAGCCGGTCGGTAGTGTCCGAAAGTGGTCATAATTATTTCGTTTATATCCGGAATGGAATATGAAATGTCACACAATGTACATGTAGTATTGCGGGTAACAAAATAGCATGTTGATACCGAGAAAAAACAAAAGAATGGTATTTTGCGAAACCTTCAAAGAAAAAATTATTATTCGAATTGACGAATTTCAGCAGAAAAAAAATACTGTATGAAAACCAACATTTATCATTTACCTGGTAAATACTGTATGTATGTATTGTTCATGAATGTATTGAAGTATAACGATATTAAATAAATAAAAAATGACAATTATGTGAATCACAATGAACTTTAACACTCGTGAAATTACAACAAATCATTTAAGCGCCCCTTGAGATGTATCCACTTTTTTATTAAAATCTTGGTATCGCGGGGTTTTACTTCAAGGCAGATAGATATTGAAACATTCACACTTTTATAACAATATAAATTTATAGTTGATGTGTCATCATGAAGCTTCAATAATTAATAATTGATGATCCCCTAATTTATATAACCACTGTATGACGTACAGTTAGGGACAATTTTCAAGTCTAAGGACTTTTGGACTATTTCCCGCAGCTTTCATAATTAATGTCTAGTCAAAACATAAATCTTCCTTTTAGGGGTAGTACATAAGAGGGAGGAGCTAATTTAAACCTGCAAAGATAATAATGTATTGTGTGAAATGTGGGAGGAGCTTATTTATCATGCATAATGGCCCTGTATATCATGGGAGGAGCTCCATATAGTTCGATACAGTCATGTATAAATTTAATCAATTACGCTGCTAATACGTGTAACAACTTAGTTGAACTTCAACTATGAATGTACTGTGCAATGTTGTGACTCACTATGAACTGTATTAATAATGATGAATATGTCATTTGTGCTAGTGTGAACTACTATATCTATGCTAATTAATTTATGATTTTATTTGTTAGAGTTTCTGTATGAACGTATATTTTACCATTAAACAGGCATAAGAAACAAAATTGAAGAATACGTACAAAGCATAAATATCTAGTCCTACTATACACAACCAAGTTAGAAACAGAAGCAACACATGTCAAACACCAAAGTATGATAAACATGATATTGTATATAAGTTTGGAAAATTGAAGAGGCGATGTCTTCGAATGGAATATTGTCCGGCCTGTACAAAGCACGAAGGGAATTTTGTCCGTTTTCTCTATATGACATGAAATGGATTTGTCTGAATGGGGATTTTGTCCGTACTCTGTCATATTGACATGGATCAATGGCAGGCCCGGATCCAGAAATTTTGGAGTGGGGGACACACGAGAAATTTTTAAGGCTAAGTTGGGGTGGGTGCGACGAATTTTTCGCTTTTTGGAATTAAAATCATGCAATTTCCTGCACTTTAAGCTTTTAAAATCAAAAGTAAATGTATAAAATTTGAACTGCTACATTTTCAAAAACTAACATGAATTTCACATTATTCTTTAAAAAAATCTTCCAGACAACTCATACATAATACTTGAACTTTGAAGACCAGTCGAGCAATAATTATGCACCAGTCAGTTGCATCCACCCTACCCCGGGGATGGGCCGGAATATTTACTTTTGAATTGAATTTTGAAAACCCCCGCCCTTCCGCGGCCCTGCGGGGACAACTGATTATAAAATCTCGAGTATTTCCCCGTCCCCTAACACCTATATACTATCCCCAAGGAATTGGTTCTTATAAAAAATCCCCAACCTTTTCACGGCAGTGGGGGGAAGCTATCCATTGCCCATCCCCGGGGTGGGGCCGTGGATGCAACTGATTACATAGGCCATGTATGGTTATATTTAAGACAGTAGTGTTCACAGGTACAAATTATTTTAATCTTGCAAATTGTTGCACCCTTACGTTTTAGAAAATTTATTTGAACTTGCATGATAGACCATTTAAATGTGCCCCTTGTGAAGATTTTTTTCTATTTGAATTAAAATGATTTTTAACGTTTTTCTTTGAACACCAAGCAGGCTTAGTATTATTAAATTGTAGTGTTACATAATCAGTTATAACAAATAAACATATCCATCAGAAAATTTACTTTCTTAAAATTTATGTCAAATTTTTAATCTGTTAATTCAAACGCTGTAGTGACATTGATCATGGGGGCACAGACACCTTGATCCGGATCATTCAGACGCTGTAAAACATACGTCATCTGGATAATTAGATCAAGTGTAATCTGGACCTGGAGATTACACAACAGGGGATGGGGCACATTTTATTGCCCTCGCTTCCGGAATATGTAATATACAGGGTTATTGCCACAAAATATCGATCCATAGCAATATCGATTGATATTTAAATTTTAGATGTAAAAAATGGTCACTTCGAGGCCAACTGGGGGGGGGGGGGGCACAGGCCACCTGAATGGGACAAACACCTAAATCGTGATCCAATAGACGCTTTCAAAATAATGTGTGGAAGCGTCTGACTGATTTAGATGAGTGTAATCGGAGGTATAGGATATACATCAGTGGTCTACTTTATTAATTGCACTTCCGCGTCCCGAGACTCTTATTACATCACAAAAAATCGACCCATAGCTAAATTAATTGGTAATATCTTAAAATTGTCACTCCGAGGCCTATCCCCTGTGCCGCTGTAGCCGGGCTAGCTGTCAGTACTATTAAAACATTTATATACTCGATAGGAAGTAACGTTATGAGCATAATTTATTTTATTTCTATATTTGCAGAGGTTTCATATCATTGGTGATGCGATGGAAGAAAATTCTTCAATATACACGAAGCTGTGTGATGAAAAGCATGGACAAATTCTGCAAACCAGTACCCGTCATATAGAACCAGGTGATTTAACCTTTGTTTGATTTTGTGTCGCTTATGCACCAGTCAGTATTATGTATATTATATAATATAATTTGGCAGCTTTATCGACTCCTAGTCCCAGGAAATGACCCCGGTCAATCCCAAGACCCGGAAATTACTATATGATTACGTGTCTCGACCCCGGGGATTTAAACAGTAAGCATTGTCTCCAGGGTGGAGATTTAGACGTCACAAAATGAAATGACTAATTCTCACGTTTTGCATTTACGATTAACCACATAGACATCCGGGAAATAAGCATAGCTACTTGAAAGCATTTTCAGACGTGTGACAGTTTTATTTCATGTCGCATCGGATCACCAGCATCACGTAGATGTCATTTATTAGTATTGTTAATAGTAACGTGTTAATACATAATAATAATACTTGTATCGCCTCCAGTGTTGGAGTGCTCATACAATAAATGCAAAACATATACAGGGGCATATTTGTGTGGGGACAATGGGGCTTGAGTCCCCAGCTGGCCAGATACGATTTTATAAAATATGAGCCCCCTAAAATTACAAATTTATCGCCTTGTACATTTCCTATAAGCTCGCCCCTCTGCCATGATCTATGTGATTTAGCCCCAGGCATGACAGCGTATAGTCTAGGTAAACTACATGCTTCGATGATTGCTGGCTATAAACCTCGCTATCTGATTGGTTAATGGAGAACAATTCGACTAATGAAATTCCATGAAACATTTAGCCACTGGCATAAGAAATTATATCACAAAATATATGGACAAATTGACGTACAATTTTTTCTGTCTTTTGAATAATGTTCTTATTGTGTTCAAACAAAACGTTCCACAAACGTTTACCTTTTTTCAAAATAAAAACCCGCGAGTATTGTAACTGGTTACTCTATATACGCTAAGTGCTGTCACACCTGGCGTATTAGGAATATCTCACGTATAGTCGTTCGATTTCGGTAAATTCGTTAGAGTACAGGCTCACCGGCTACGCAGTTCAATTCACCAACACTCCCAAATTACTGTTACAGTGACCAATTCTTTTGTATCGAGTGTTAATATTTTATTCGCCTTATTATCAAGTTGAATATCGAACCCGCTGCTGGCAGAAGATTCAAACCTAAGAACGGTATTCGACTTTTTATCCAGTTGAATATCGAACGCGCTGCTGGCAGAAGATTCGAACCCAGTTCGGTATTCGTCATATTATCGAGTTGAATATGGGTGAACGTTTTGTGGAAGTTCCTGCATTCAGAAGTCACCTAGGACCAGTTTCCCAAATCGTATAAATCCGGTGAGATTTCGGGGGGGGGGGGAGACCTTATGCGTTCCCTAAGTACGCGTCTATTTATTCGATGCCGCCAGGAGGCGGCATCGAGTATGAAAGGGTGCAACCAGATGTCCCAGGAGGATACAAGATTTGATTGGTTATAACGCTGTTGGACTCGCCCGTCAGGGGTAAAATAGGATGATAAATATTATAGCAAAATTTTATATAAAAATATTTTTAATATTATTATCACAAGATGTATGTAAAATGATTATACACTCATTTATTTCCGGCTTATAATTTTTTTTATTCGACTTTTATAAAAACAGTTTATCTCATACCTTAAAATTGAATGACTACCAGGGCAATGTTGTTCGGTAGGTACTAAAGTCCAAATCAGTTCGGAACGGGTGTTTATATAACGGCTACATATGTTGCAATTTGCGGGTCTTAGCAGGGGCTATTAAAAAGTAAAAAAAAACTATTTGCGCGGAGCGGCGATTTTCCTTTCGAACTTTTATGGAACATGTTAAATACTTTCATGTCTGTCAGATATTTTTTAGTTATGATTTTCGATTTTTTCCAGTTCTTAGGTTTTGTCTTAATCTAAATTTGATAAATGCAAGTGTTTTTTTAATCTCTATGTTTCTTTATTTATGTATGTCAGAATAGTTTGTTTTGCCAAAATTTAAACGGGTAAATATAGCTTGCCAACATTGAACTGACACTTCTTATTTACAAAATATTCATATGCGCTCCTATACTCCTGCCAAATGGAACTAGTTCTATGCATATTTTAAACTATGTTGAACGTATTAATTCGCAATAAATTTACTTATCAAGCTCACAAACCACGAAATAACAATGTCCTTTAGTGTCAGTTTCACGTTGTCAGGCTATACCACGTTATTGGAATACACTTTGTTATTTTATGAAACATGCTAAGTGCCATCTGTGAAGCATTAATCAATATTATAATGGTGCTCATATTTCTAAAACATGTTATGTTCATTTGAATAAATATTTCAATAGAAAATAGAATGTTTTCATGTTTTCTATTCTTTCCTGGTGTTTCACTGCCTTCAAGTTTTTAACCAGGTTTTCCAAAGGAAAACTCTGGTTATTAGATTGCTGAATGTCGGCGGGCCTTAACAATTTCTTCTGTGCACAACTCCTCCTACATTTCTTCATAGATTTCAACCAAACTTTCAGAGAATGATTGTCATCATGTGACCTGGTGCATATTATCAGGGTTTTATGATTCAACCAATTTTGACGGAGTTATGGCCCTTGAAACAGAAAAAATTGGCCGCTTTCCTTATGTCGCACGGTACTCAAAGTACACGACATAGAGTCATGAAACCTTCACAGAAATGGTCAGGATGTTTTCTCTACACCTGGGGTTTCACTCCCCTTTCAGTTTAGTACATCCAGAGTTATTAGCCATTGAAATGGTGTAAAATAGCCATTTTAGACTTGTTTCACATGCTACTCAAAAAGTATTTGACCTAGGATCATGAAACCTTTATAGAAATGTTTGACAGCATGTACTCTAGTGCACCTGGGGTTTCACTCCCCTTTCAATTTAGTACAACCAGAGTTATTGCCCTTGAATTAGTGAAAAATACCCATTTTCAGCAATCTTAAGTTTTTGCAGCGTACACTCAACACATGAGAATAACTTCCCTTGTGCATCACACATCACGCCGGAATTTTAGTTTGTTTACAAGTTTCTACCAATACCTTTTACTAAATAAAAAGATTTACTTAAAAAGAACTAGCGGCATCTTTGATGCCCAGCATCAACATTTCACTTGTCTATTTTTAGAAAACTAATAAAATAATACACGGTATGTGCGGTAGGTACTAAAGTCCAAATCAGTACGGAACAGGTGTTAATATAACGGCTACTTATGTTACAATTTGCGGGTCTTAGCGGGGTTCTTAAAAAGCCAAAAACGATTCGCGCGGAGCGGCGATTTTCCTTTCGAGCTTGTTATAATTTAAGTAATTAACACATTGTATAAATAAAACTGGCATTGGTTTGGTCTCTAATTGTTTATTCTGAAGAAGAATCGCCGATGTATTTAGCGCTGCAGATTTTTTAAATGAAGACCGTTCAATAAATTTACCGAAAACGAAAGTTGACACAACAAAAACGGCCAATGTTGTCGCATTTCTAACGTGTATAACCATGGCTTTTTCTGTTCATTTCGGGAAGGGGTTTTAGCCTCCAAATTGTGGGGAAAATATCGGTGTATTTCCTGTTTTTGGAAACAAAAAAGTAGGGCTAACTTGGGATTTTTGGGCATGTTTTTAACAGTTTAAAGAAATTTTCAATTTGGGGCCTTTTACATGCCTCTATTATATGAGGAGAAAACCCCCTGAATTAACATAGTGAAATTTGTTTATGACATGTTGAAGGACCAGTTGAAACTCTACCAACTCCCAACAAAATAAATGAAGCTATATGGTGGTTTGAATGCGTTTATTAAGGCGGCTCGACCGCTAAAGAACTTTGTTAAGGTGGTTTGCTCGCTAAGTGCAGAATATTGACTTTAAAAAATTGCGCGTTTTAATTTGGGTTTGACCAGAATCTCAGGTGTTCGCGTAATTTTACTATGGCAGCCCTGGGGCAACAAAATTCCGGAATTCTGAAAACGGGTTTTAAACTATAATATCGATACTGTGCCTATTGTATCATATCGGAATTATTCCGAATCTATTGTTCGAGATCATTATTCGGACTGAGGTGGTCGGTGTCGAGAGTGGTAATTCCAAGGACCGATAATCAACGAAGTCTAACCAGTTTCCACAGGTGTATCAAAACCATTGCTATCTAATTACTCGACCTTGTGTAACTAGCAACATCTCGACATTTGGAGAGATGTTGACTTGTCAAAATTTCAAAGAAAACTTCGCGACCGGGAATCGAACCCGTATCGTACGCGACTGTGTTCCAAATCCAGAGTAACATCCTTTTGAATACGACCACAGTTCAGCATATTCGTTTTACACGTTTAATTGAGCCGATTTCTTACACTCTCTACTTAACCATGTACATGTCCGCACAATTGGCTACCTATCTTGGATGTATCTGTTCATAAATACATGCATATTTGTTTTTTTTTCAAATTTTGTAGGAAGTATCTATGTGTTGATTATCACCTGCACATGCTGTATTTCCCGTGTTTGAGACCTCATAAGATGTGCATCATGATAATATATGATCGTTTGAAATGATTATGTAATTAATTGTTTGCTATCTAACATTATAGTCAATTTTCTCGTTTCAGAATGTGATGTTAAACTACCAAGGAGTGTAATGATTCGACGAAATCATGATCAGAAAAACCAATTACCAAATGGTCAATAGTGCTACTTGAAGCAACGTTAAATGAATCTAGGTATTTGAACAATGAACTCAGATAATTATAAATGAATATCATTAGCATGACGCTCAGCATCAAATGAAATCTGGCTTCGCTTGTGAATACCACCGTGGCGATATATAGATATACGTTAAACGTTATATGAGGTTCAATCATTTCCTATGAGAATGAAATGTATGTGTTTGGTTTTTTTTATAACGTAATAAGAGATTCAATCATTTTCTCAGATAATGTAATGTATATATTTGTCAGTTTTCTCTTATAACGTTATAGGTCACAAACCACTAAATAAATTTGTTCTTTAGCTCAATGTAAAGTTACAATAGTCAGTCCCAGGTTGATACATGTTTAAGTCTATGGCCAGGTGGCAGACGAATATCAATGAAAAGAAGGGGCTACCAGCTTTAAGAAAATAAAAAAAACAGGGGGTCACGTATCATATAAGAAAAATTTTGTCCGTCCAACGCGGTGAACATATTTTTACAGGCGCGCGGACCGACCAAATCCGGGTTTTACCCTACCCTACTTTCGCTTTGGTATTTTGGCCAAAATCTCAAAATATGTAAAATAAAACAGTTTCAATACATCACATACATGTATACAAAGACTGTAAACCCAATTAGATGATTCCAGTTCCACTTTGTCAAAGCATACTACCATTTAAACACAATCACAAGTTTATTTAGGGACTATTTGAGTGTATCCTATTTTGGTTCGCGGAGGCATTTAGTGGTTTGTAACCTATAAGAGATTCTATCATATTCTATAAGAATGCGCGGGATGTGTGGGCAATTATTATATATTTTCTTATAACGTTATAAGAAATTCAACCATTTTCTATAAGTATTCAAGTGATGTGTGGGCAATATTTTCTTATAACGTTATAAGAAATTCAACTTTTTCTATGAGAATATAATGGATGTTTTGGTCATTTTTTCTTATAACGTTATAAGAGATTCAATCATTTTCTATAAAAATGCAAGGGATGTGTGCGCAATATTTTCTTATAACGTTATAAGAAATTCAACAATTGTCTATGAGAATATAATAGTTGTATTAGTCAATAATTTTTTATAACGTCATAAGATATTCAACCATTTTCTATTAGAATGTAATGTATTTTTTTTTCTTATAACGTTATAAGAGATTCAACGATTTTCTATTAGATTGTAACGTATTTATTATTCATTTTTTCTTATAACGTTATAAGAAATTCAACAATTTCCTATGAGAATTAAATGGATTTTTTGGTCAATATTTTCTTATAACGTTATAAGAGATTAAACCATTTTCTATTAGAATGTAATGTATGTATTTGTCAATTTTTCTTATAGCGTTATAAGAAATTCAATCATTTCCAATGAACATGTAAGGGATGTGTGGGCAATATTTTCTTATAACGTTATAAGAAATTCAACCATTTCCTATGAGAATGTAATGGATTTGTTGGTCATATTTTCTTATAACGTTATAAGAGATTCAACCATTTTCTATTAGAATGTAATGTATTTATTTGTCTTTTTTTCTGATTACGTTATAGGAGATTCAACGATTTTCTATTAGATTGTAATGTATTTATTTTTCATTTTTTCTTATAAAGTTATAAGAAATTCAACATTTTCCTATTAGAATGTAATGTATGCATTTGCATTTTTTCTTATAGCGTTATAAGAAATTCAACCATCTCCTATGAAAATGTAAGGGATGTGTGGGCAATATTTTCTTATAACGTTATAAGAGATTCCACCTTTTCCTATGAGAATGTAATGGATTTGTTGGTCAATATTTTCTTATAACGTTATAAGAGATTCAACCATTTTCTATTAGAATGTAATGGAATTTTTGGTCCATTATTTCTTATAACGTTATAAGAGATTCAACCATTTTCTATTAGAATGTAATGTATGTATTTGTCATTTTTTCTTATTGCGTTATAAGAAATTCAACCATTTCCTATGAAAATTTAAGGATGTGTGGGCAATATTTTCTTATAACGTTATAAGAAATTCAACCTTTTCCTATGAGAATGTAATGGATTTGTTGGTCAATATTTTCTTATAACGTTATAAGAGATTCAACCATTTTCTATTAGAATGTAATGTATTTATTTGTCAGTTTTTTTCTTATAACGTTATAAGAGATTCAACGATTTTTTATTAGACTGTAATGCATTTTTTTTCATTTTTTCTTATAACGTTATAAGAAATTCAACAATTTCCTATGAAAATGTGAGGGATGTGTGGGCAATATTTTCTTTTAACGTTATAAGAAATTCAACAATTTCCTATGAAAATGTAATTGACTTGTTGGTCAATATTTTCTTATAACGTTATAAGAGATTCAACGATTTTCTATTAGAATGTAATGTATTTGTTGGTCATATTTTCTTATAACGTTATAAGAGATTCAATCAATTTCTATAAAAATGCAAGGGATGTGTTCGCAATATTTTCTTATAACGTTATAAGAAATTCAACAATTTTCTATAAGAATATAATGGGTGTGTTGGCAAATATTTTCTTATAACGTTATAAGAGATTAAACTTTTCTATAAGAATGCAATAGATGTGTAGGCAATATTTTCTTATAACGTTATAAGAAATTCAACCATATTCTATAAGAATACAATGGATATGAGGGTAATATTTTCTTATAACGTCATAAGAGATTCAACCATTTTCTATTAGAATGTAATGTATTTATTTGTCATTTTTTTCTTATAACGTTATAAGAGATTCAATATTTTTCTAAAAAAATGCAAGGGATGAGTGCTCAATATTTTCTTATAACGTTATAAGAAATTCAACCCTTTCCAATGAGAAAGTAAGGGATGTGTGGGCAATATTTTCTTATAACGTTATAAGAGATTCAACCATCTGTCATTAGATTGTTATGTATGTGATGGTCATTTTTTCTTATAACGTTATCAGAAATTCAATAATTGTGTATGCGAATGTACTATATATATTGGTCAATTTTCTCTTATAACGTTATAAGGGATTTGTCGAATTTTTCTTAAAACGTCATGCATATTATGCTTTTTTGTCATGTCATTTCATGTTATATTATGCGAAATACATTGCAAATAAATATAGTTATAAAAATATCGTGTTCATTTTCTCTTTTTTATTGCATTTTACCATGTGAAAAATTGCCTATTCGCTTTATAAAATTGAGCACTCTGGACAAATGCTGTTTTTTGAATACAACGTGTTTAATTACAAATTTGTTGTTTCTGAATTTTATTCACGAAACATTAATCAGTTACCGCAAAATCATTGATTTTCGTGGGGGATTAAATTTCGTGGATTTCGTGGTTCACTTCAACCACGAACTTTATTCACAACGAACATTGATTTTGACCCTTGTTTTGTTACATGAAATGCAAAATCCACGAATTCAAGTGCCAACGAAATTGTCTTTTTTACCAAAACCACGAAATTTCGTCCAAACGAAATTAAATGATTTTACAGAATAATTTCCTTCATTAAGTAATTAACGGTACCTATAAGTTCTATAACCTTTTTCATAAACATGTGATACAATACAGCCGTAATCATTTTACTAGGTACAGTAATGCTTACAAGGTGTTAAGACTTTCATCGACTTCCCGAGGACAAACGATGGATTTCAACAATAAATGAAAGTTGCGAAAATTTGCATTGTTCAAGTCATTTACTGGTTAATCATAGCAAGGGACCAGCAAACCAGTTCGAGTGTACGACCCTGGTACTGTTCGAGTCATCTATGTTTTTTCTTCATGAATAAAGAATGGATTTTCCTGGGACCTGAGAACGAGTTCGAGGTATCTGGGGTGCTCGAGGCAAGAACTGTTCGAGGAATCGACGTTCGACTGTAATGGAATACAAAATTCACGTTGAATACACCACACACCAATTTTAGAACTAAACGTTTCACTATTTCAATCACCAGAGGAAAACTCCGCTAAACAGTACGTTCTTCTTACAAATAGTGACAATTTGAGAAGCAAACGAAGGAGAACAGTCAAAAGTCCAACTGACACTTTCCTGATTAATGATTAAAACTAAATTACAAGAATTGAAAACAGTAACCACGTGTCCATCATCAATTGTCCCTTTTCATTGACTACCAAAAGTAAACACTATCATGGCTAATTCTCATACAATTTATTCCGTAATGTACATGTGATACTCGGCAAGGTATAATCGCAACTGTATTTATTTTACTCATGTTTTTTTATACACCTTCATTGTTTTTGTCGATTTACTTTCTGATTGGCAAGAGTGATCACCTACGCAGTCAACAAAGGGTATAACTCGCTAGATTAGAATCAATCATACAGATGTGAAATATGCATTGCAAGGTGTTTTTTATAAGCCATATTTTCATGAAAATCCGGACTTGGTGTGTTGAAAAACACACACCAGAAATTCGGTTATGCATCAGTAAAGAGTAGTTTTCAGACTGTATTTTCTTATACTAAACCAGCGAATTATACATGGTACTAATTTACTATGGACTAGACAACTCAACATCGTATGATCAAACAAACAATATAAGGGTAGCGTATCACATTCTACTCTTTATGGTCGTGTCATAAGATGGCGTCGTTTTATCACTGGGAGTCATTGTTAAGCTTTGTGTTCAGGGTCACTTTGAGTCAGAATCAATGTCACTAGGTTAAATTAGATCGTCTGGTTAAACTCCTAATAGCTCAAAGTTTAATTCGCTCAAATTGAAGACATTAGTTTCGTCCCCTATGGTGCTATCGGGATATAATAACCACTACATTTACCTGGAGTACGTAGTTTCTCTATTTCTCACATCGTATTATATCCAGGAATAGTGATTAATATGACATAACTACAGACTAGCGCGAAGGATCGGGTTACATAATTTCACTTATTCATATGGCCATTCTGATACTTATCTATACAATAGTATTACCTTACACGTAATTGAATTCGTTTTCAATTATAAGCTGACGGTACCGACCCGCTCTAGCGACAGTAAATTGCTCATAAAGAAACACTTATCCTAGGTACAAGCTGAACAATTATATTACATATATAGCAATGGTAAGGTCATTCTAGCTATTAGTCTTCAAGACATGGTATTTGTTTTAATATAATGAATGCTGATGTCAATCTAGTAGATCTTACCAACCTTACTAAATTGGAATATTTTCAGGCATATTGATGAGGTCTTTATGCTTGTTAATTAAATAAAATACAAATGTTTTTGTCTATATTATTTTGTTTACACTATTTGTAATGCTTTTAAATTAGCTAGAAAGGTACTCCAGTGTTCGTGATTGTGTAATGCTGAAACATTCGTGTGAATGGTGAGTTTTACGTTTACAGTTTTTTAAATGGAAAATGTTATGCAAAGGACTGTATACAATTACAAGTTTGTTGAAAGAATGATATACCGTCTCGCAAAAATATTTGACAGTTTGTGTGCTATGGACCAGCAATATTGTTCATGCTTATTGTATCCAAAACAAAATATTTCGAAAAAAGTAAAACCAAATCAGGCATTTTCGCCCAGTAGATTACACGACATGCCCTTAAGATATACAGTTTACATGTACACATGTAACAATCGGCAAGTACGGCATTTAAACACGAATGCAGTCTTGCCAAACTCTTTTGAAACAATGAAGTTCTAATGTTTCGCTTTCCAACCGAAACCAAACTGTCTGTTTTCATAAATGAATCTAACGAGAGCAATACTAAAATGAAAACTTTGTTATGGGACAGGGAGAATTGATGCCAAAGCAGAATTTCAATAATAATTCAGCAACCTTGTCAAAATTAATGGATATGATTTGAGATTATATTAGACAGTATTGTTTCTGTTCGCTTGAACCACATGGCCATTGTTTGCCATGAATAGAGCACTTCCATGTTGAACATCAGCTAATGGATGACAAAGCAATATTAAATGAATGAGTAAACATGTCGTTAGACTCGTTGAGCTGTTCGCACCTTCATCTGTCCTTTGTTTTACAATTGTAACCCTGGCGATATCAACCGATTGCATGCATTGAATGGACATACATGTAGTGATTACATTACATTATGTAAAATGTCTGAATATTATTGTTGCACGATAACGAGTCACAGTTGAACTTCGTGCTCTGTTCAGTGAAGGTTATAAGTGAAGGTGGGTAATTTTATGTTGTATTTTGTTCATTTTATTTTATAAATACTGTTGACAGTTATTAAATATCAATTGATATGATTTCTCCGAAATACTTGATATATTTGTTTATTTTTGTTAGAAAGACAAAGTCGTTTCTGTCAAGAAAGGTGTAAAGCCGACATTGGCAAGTTTATATTTCTGGATACAATTGTTGCACAAAATATCAATAAACCAACAAACATTACACCCATATGTATGTACGAGTGTAATCCGCGAAAGTCGCAAACATCGTCTTCCATTTAGACACTACGTGTTATTTTCCTTAAATCTTTTAACACTTTTTCGGTCAAATCATTAAAACCTATAGCTATTTCTTAGATTTTATTTCACGATGCATTTTTGCTCCAATACCTGATCAACTAATAACGGTTGGGTGGGTCGGCGCACGAACACTGTAACGACCGCGGTTTAACATCCAACAGAAACAAAAAAGACATAATATAGTCAATGCTAATTTTCACAAAGTTGCGTGACCAGGACTCTCGTTTATACATTGCACACACATTTGAGAGGGGTTAAACGAAATGAGAATACTGATAGGCCGAAAAATGAGTAGTATGTCCTAATTAAGCGAGTTAACACCATATTCGACAGGCATCAGACATATATGCATATATATATGATATATACGTGGGGTGATCAAAAAGTAATGACGTAAATGCTTTCATTTTTAAAGTTTACGTACCTGAGCCATAAAATATATCATATAAGGTTTGCTGCTTTCAATGCCAATGTTTACATATACAATGCAGTGTTCTACGACAAGTAGTTTTCTATTAATGCAACGTCAAACATAACATGTTTCGCTACGTCGCCACACATCACAACGTCGCCAATTTTCGCTTATATGGTGTGGAAAATTATTCGATTATAGTTTTATCAATATTACTCAAATAAGATTTATCAAATTAAAAGGACATTACCATTAAGCATTGAAGAACTGTTGATTTGAACTTTTGCGATGCATGTGTGTTCGTTTTTAATATATGACGTGAACACTAACAGTAGCGACTTGAAAATTACACACTATTTCGACAAAAAATCACATCTCGAAAATATATAGTTTTTCAACAACTTATGATTAAGGTCTAAACAAACATCAGGAAACGAACATCGAACGAGAAGTCTGTCAGACGTATACTTATATATCGTTACTGGAAAAGGGTTTGTGACGGGAATGAAACTCAACTTTCAATTTTGGTTGTCACTCGTTTGACGGACTTCGTATACATGTACAAGAGACGTCTTAAGAATGAAAATGATCGAATTCAACATTTCCTAAATATTTTATAACGACTGAATTGCTTTTAGTCAAATAACAAGTTTTTTCTAATGAAATACTGAATTAATAGTTAATTTATCCATAGTTTTAGAGACATGCGTGGATTTTCGGAGCAACGAGACGTTCGAAAAGTTAACAATTTACGTACGTGACGACATTGACGTCGTTAATAAGCGGCGAGTCACTGTACCCAAGGTTGAACAAATGATGGATATCTCTGCCAGTAATGGATGAAAATTAATAAAACTCAGACGGAGAGAGGATACAGTACATTTATTATTTGAAATAAAAGCTTATTTTATTGATATCACGAAGAATTATCATTTTTTAACATTTGTCGCATTACTTTTTATCATCCAACGCATAGGAAAACTGTTGCAGAAATAGTTAGACATGAGTGCATGCATGTATTTGCAAGATGAGTGGCTCTAGTTTTATCTGTCGAAAAACTATTACATGTAAAGCGTGAAGAGGCTTTCTGGAAATCTAAAGACGAAGTCACAGAGTCAAACGTAACGTCAGACGTCGTAGAGTGTGAGCCGTCGTGACTCATAGCAGTAACGATAAAATCACATACTCGTTCTAACCTTTGATATATTACCTCCACACTTTGCAATTGTAGTGTTATCATATCACTGTATAAGACTATGTATTCCAATTGCTCATACAGTTTAAAGAAATATAGTAGTAACCAATATTCGCGACTTTCGTGGACGACCCTGATATATATTAAAGTATTAATGATCAACAAACCTCTGTGTTTTTATGTTTCAGACTGACTCTAACTGAAGATGTTGTCAGTATATGGTGTTGTCAGTTTGTTTCTGATGTGGTCATGTGTTGATGGTTACCATGTAGATGACGTTAATACACTTTTGGAAGACAAACTTGCAAATTATAACCAGGATGTACGTCCATTGAAGAACCAAAGCCATGCATTAAATCTAACACTAGAAATGGAATTACTATCAATTGTTGATTTTGACGAGGTCAATCAAAAGCTGCAACTCGCAACAGTGATAAAACAATATTGGAGGGACGAGTTAATGACATGGAACCCAAACGATTATGGTGGTCTTGGATATTTTTCAGTGAGCAGTCGACAGTTTTGGACTCCATCACTAGTATTAGTCAATAGTGTTGACAACTTTAAAAAGCTTGGCGAGCCATGGCTTAATATTAATTTCAAATCGAGCGGAGAAGCAATCTTCTATCCTGGTGAAGTTTTGTCGGCCTCCTGTAATGCTGATGTGACTTATTTTCCTTGGGACATACATCGGTGCTACTTCAGTTTCATGGCATGGGGAGCACAATCAAGAGAAATCTTTCTGAAAAGTGCTTCAAACAAAGTTCTTACAAATTACTTCTCAATAAACGGCGGCTGGTCATTTGAAGACTCGAATGTTCGGGTTATATCGCGGGATAGAAGCTGGGAAATGTTCTTTAGTGTAAGCATTGATATACGTAGAAAATCACGATTTGTAATAGTTAATATGGTTGCACCAATCATATTTCTTTCCACCTTGAACCTTTTAACCTTCCTGATACCAACGGATAGTGGTGAACGAATATCATACAGTATAACCGTCCTGTTAGCTCTTGCAGTCTTTCTGACAATTGTAGGAGCAAATCTACCAAGAATATCGAATCCGATGGCCCTATTTGGTTACTATCTGTTAGGAATTTTATTCCTAAGTGGATTTATTATCATAACGACATTGATCAGTCTGAACTTGCATCACAAAGACGAAAAGGAGAGCATCAACCGCTTTTGGATGGCCTTTGCACATATATTTAGCAGTAAGGTCAAATCAGCCAGTAAATTTAAAGCAGCTGAGTCGGTTGAGAATGTTACCATGAACAGAAATATAGATTTTACTAGCGCTGGGAAACAGGATGAAGACAAATGGAAGGAACCGTCAACCGAGTCATACGAGAATACATCCCACACCATTACATGGAAGGAAATCAGCGGAATATTTGACACTGTTTGTTTTGTCGTTTTTTCAATCACTCTAACCATTTCGACGATTGTGTTCTTTTCAGTCATATACACAGCGGCAAGATAACTATATATGACAAGTAAATGCTGAATGACAAGTGATAATGTACGATGAAAAGATAAATATCAACTATCAACAAACCTTAGATCATCAGATTGAGACAGGTTCACATTTTGGTTGTGTTAGTATAATCCATTTTCCTTTCATTTCCTTCAAATTGTTTTTCAAAATCGATAAATCAACTAATTCGAGTATTTTTTTGGAGTAACGAGGTATAACTGATAAAGACAGCACTCTTGCATGTCCAATGTTACTGACAATGCTGTTGTTTTTTTCTTACATTGCTGCATGATTAATATGAAATGTACATTGCTAAAGTTAATTCAAAGATCTCTGTCGCAACCGCGTAAACAAACATTCACCCCGGTCGATTATTAACGGTGTGTCGGGATTAAATTCTCCCAATCAATAATACACTTTACTGATTAAAAAGCTGATGGTCCTATAGCGTAGTGGTTATACTTGCTGCAATTAGCTTTTCAGAAATAGAACATTATGGCGGTTTTGACAGACGTATTTGAATCGACAATACATGTATTTACAATACATTGGCATTGAAGAAGTATAACTAACTGGCTTTGTGTCGGATAAGGCCATACTTGTATGCATGTGATATATGTATGGAAAGGTTAGCTGTTTCAATTTTCATATCTTTTATTTCTTTTTCATATTTTGGAAATATATATTATTCATGCTCAACCGATGTTATGTCATTCAGACTAAGTACATTATTTAGCAAGCTATTATCCGAAAGTCGCTTATGTTGGTTGACGATTCCCCACCGTACCATACCAGTACTGTCTAAAATTGCGATGAGAGCGTGTAACAATCGAATAATAAAGTATTGCAGTAAATGAGTTGTAGTCTTTAGCGAAACATTGTCACATTGTTTAAGCATGTCCTGATCATTTATATATTTAAATGAGAGTGAAATTGATACCAATACGACATGATCGGGAACTGTTATCATCCCCACAGTGAATGCAATGTTAACCTAATTAGAATCTTAATGCAATTGGAAATCATATATATCCGTGCCTCATCAAAAACAAAGCCTAAATCTGCCTTTTTCTAATAAATAGAGTTGATTTCTATAGAGCGACTAATGTGACAAATTGAACTATCTTTTCAAAACAAATTGTGTGTTTAATTATTTTTCTTCATCAACGTGTTTCAAAGGAAGAAAAGCACATATTCGAAATTACCTAAAACCAGAAACTGCAAAATCTGAGAGAAAAGAACTGCAAAACAATGCAATCGGGATGTTGTTTGCCAACAATTTGTCAGTCAAAACGTCACACCCAGTGGATCCGTTCTGACGTTACATGAAAATCAATATGTTGTAATGGGTTGAATTGAAGTATTGTTTCGTGGAAAATCATACCAGGCATATACATTTGTAAATCCGACTAAATGAAAAATAATAATCTATACAAGAAATTACAACCCTCAAAAACGTTGCGTTTCTAAAGCGGTTAAGTGTACAATTATAGTAAACAAATCACTAGGGCTATTCTAATAAGTTTTTATTTACATATTGATTAAATGTGTGAAATGCATATCACCACAACCGAACCCAATGCGAAATTAGTTTGGCATACAATGCCGCTGGCAATAAAATTAAGTAACATGTGTATAAGATCCAGCATGCAATCGTCAAAACAAACGGACTGATTGTGTTTGGAATGCATTCATGTACGATCTATAGAATGTTTTTTCATTTATACATGTACTAGGCACATTTGTGTTTTAATTTGTGTAACAATGTATGATACCGATTGTTGTATAAGCGAAACGTTTTAGTATAAAGTAAGCAAAACATCATAACCTCTTAACGCTCATTATTCGTCAACACGGAGTACAATATGGTCGCACCGGAAGAGTAAGTGAGTATTTCCACACTGTAAAAGGTGAGTGATGGACTTTTAAGTGCTTTCTTTGTGCTAAAATCGGTGCTTGTCTTCCCGAAAGTCAATGTCGTTTTATTTCAATGCTTTTTTGCTGGCTGCTTTTCCTGATGACACACTAACCACTTTCACTGAAATGTTTCCTGGGTAAAACAATACTAGTATTCATGATCTCGAAAGTCGCAATAAAACACAACGATCAATTTGATCATTCAATTAATGTCAGTCTAAAAGCTTTCCAGACATAATGTTACGCCTTTAAATGCTCGTAATTCGACATTAAACATAGTCGACCGTTGGATTGATTGGGGGAAACTATACGACGCTTCTATACAAATTAGTTTTCGGTGTATTATTGCGATGTTAAGTGATGACAACATTTGTGTTTTATTTCTAGCTCCGTTTACTTAACGTCTTGGTGTTATACAATTAGACAGCTTAAAATCAGTTACGCAATGTATGTACGTGTGTCTTTATTAGGGCCATATAAAGCAATAAATGGTCACCAAGATATCAATCTACCAGAGGCCCACCTTTATTAAATTTCCAGAACTCGTTTAATATACAAGGGTTGCTTCAATGGCGTTTCAATGAATGTCTTATTTTCTCAATAGTCGTCATTTAGACCAAGGCAAATCAATTACTATTAAAACTATCTTGGAATAATTTTAGTGTCAATCATCTGTTCCTAATTTTATTCTTCCATGCTATTTGCACCCCTTCAAATTCCTCCATATAGTTAAATTATGGTGTAGGGTTATCTATGTAGTTTTGTGGCCATTTTTGCCGTCGATGTATTAGATATATTAATTGTGGTAGTTGGGTTACCTGGGACAGTTTAAATGGAGGTGTATATAATTCAGCCGTTTAGAACTTCATATAGCTAGAACTATGTTATTTTATCCCCCTCTACATTTCTATTATTGTAGCTTGCTCAATTTAATAGGGGAGAAACTGATTAAAATTGGTCACTGTGCATGGTGTTTGTTATCTGGGTCGAGTCGTGATGATTCTTCATTTAGTCGTTTGGGTCACCACGTTGGCATATATTTGTGTAACTTGGCCATCCTGCAGCGGAGACTTGTGGAGCTGGGTCGGGGCTCGAATGCGTTTCACTCGATCAATTTGGATCACCATATTTTGTTATTTCTTTGTGACATTTGGTCATCCTGTACTTTTGCGACTTGGGCTTTTTTATCATTTCTTTGGGTTGTGTGTGGGCATTGGTCCGTGTAGTAATGTTATATTGTTGCAGTTTTCTATATACGGCTCGTAAAGGCCCAGCCTTAACATAGTGACAAGTTGTGCAAGAGATATAAATGTACAAATTACAGTAGAAAATCCATCTGACACATTCCCGATTAATAATAAAGTATCAAATTATGTGAATTGAAGACCTTGACCTATTGCACTTCATTAATAATCCATTTCCATTGTTTTCCATTGTGTCGTTGAAGTGTCTGATCCAAAGAAATTTTGTTTGACTAAACTTTGTGACCATAATGATGTTATACGGCTACAAGTATGTTTCAATCACTGGTCTCAATCATAAGGACGATCAATCAAGTTGTCCAGAAAGGTAGATTGTGATCGGTTACCCTTAAATTGGCCGGGATTGGATAAACGTTTTTGATATACTTAGTAGTTAAGTTGGTTAACGTGTTTTACGCTTCATTGCCTTCGTAGCATTTGAAGTAAAACAAAACATGATAAAACCATGAGTATGAGGTACATTAGTAACGGAAAACATTGGTCAACATAAATACATTTGCGATTACGATTGTAATGACATTACAGAGCATCACATTTTCGTTACGGAATAAATAGTTGGAGGCAAATCAATCGCGTTTCCATTAAAAAAAATAGGAATTGATGAATGATATGATAAGATACATAACATGGATTATTCTGGAATGTTTCGATTGAATAACAAACGTATTTTTCATTATATTGATCTTAACACAAAAATTGCGACATGATTTTCGTAATGAGATATAGTTTAAATTATACGAAATTACTCGACCCAACTTCATTTCTTAAGCACATTCTAATTTCCATTAATCGTCTGTCTGTCTCGCTCAGTAATGTCAAACAAGAGTTAAACTCTAATCAGCGAATGTTTTAGTGACAATCATTAACTTGTCATTTGAATTTAAAAGAATTTGATAAGATAAATTGAGAGTTTGAATTAGGAAGTCGTTATAACTCGTCACATCATTGTTCCTAATGAAGACATTCGAACACAATCACGTACCACTCATTACCTGATTGAAAGTGTTTTCTACATCGACTGAATTGAAACGTTCTAGTCACGAAATGTCAGACATCCCTTCTATAGAATGAATTGAGCGTCGTACGTTCCAAAGTGAACCATAAAGTTATGTAGGGCTTGTACTAGTATTAAATATTATCCATTAAAACCACAACTATTTTAAGATATTATTCTGGAATAAGAAATAACGTCACGCCCTCACAGTTTGAATGCTATCAACATGTTTTATTGTTTGAGAAACAAAGCATCAACCTACTAAGATAATTTACTACAAGTGTTTTAAGCTTTTAACGAAGTGAATAGATTTGTAGTCACCATGCACCCTAAATCACATCTTTCTCTGAAATCAAACGTAAAGGAATACATAATATTGTTACATCATATCGATAGCTTATATTGTGATGGTCGTTAGTCCAAAATAAATATTTTGAGAAAACAAGAAAACGATCAGAAAATTAGTGTATACTAGGTTGAGTGCTACCTTCCTGTCTTATTTCCTAGTGCCTTTTTAGAAACGATTTCATTAATATCGGCATTCAAACACACATATGTGCTATGATAGATGCATCCTATCAGTCAATACGATATCAAAAAAATTGTTAAAAATATTAACCTTATTTTGAGAAATCATATTAGATTAACCTTCAATTTTACAAAATAATGTTCGGAACTCGCTATATTTATCTTGAAGCTGTGTATAGGACAGAAAAGAAAACAATTGTAGAAATTGTGAGAATAATTGTAAACGCAATGAAACAAACTTTGTCAAACAGTCCACTGATTTCCTTCCATGTGATACTGAGCAATGCATCATTGTAAGTTTCTTGTGGTATATCTTTACACTCTTCGAACGCTCTTTCAATAACATTAGAATCTTTCTCATCGGCCACCTGACTTTTATCGACCGAATTATCTGGCAGAATGCTAGATCGTTTGGAATTTCGGCTAAATATATGTTCAAAGGGTATCCAGGAACTACTGATATTCTTTTTCTCATTAGCAAATTGATTGTCCAATTCCTTATTTTGTCCAACTGATTTATCTGTTAATGTATTAGATAGTTTGTGTTTTCCGCTACATGTATGCACAAATGTCATCCAGAAATATGTGATTTTTTCATTTTCGTCTTTGTGATAAATGTTCAGACTGATTAGTGTAGTTATGATAATAGATCCACTCATGAACAAAATGCCCACAAGATAGTAACCAAATAGTGCCATCGGATGCGATATCCTGGGTAAGTTATCTCCTACAATTGTAAGAAATACTGCAAGTGCTAACAGTACGGTGATGCTATATGATATTCTTTCACCACTATCCGTTGGTATGAGAAACGTTAAAAGATTCAAGGCAGATAGAAATATGATTGGTGCAACCATATTTACTATTACGAATCCAGATTTTCTACGTACAGTTATTTCAACCCTGAAGAACATTTCCCAGCTTCCATCTCTCGATATGATTTCTACCTTCGAGTCTTCAAACGACCAGCCCCCATTTTCCCTAAAGTAATTCGTAAGCACTTTATTAGAAACACTTTTCAGAAATATTATATTTGATGGTGCTCCCCACACCATGAAATTAAAATCACATTCATGAATGTCCCAAGGAAAATGAGTCACATCCGTTATACAAGAAGCGGAAAATACTTCACCGGGGTAAAAGAATGCTCCTCCGTCAGAATAGAAATGAATGTCAAACCATGGCTCACCTATCTTATTCAAGTTCTCTACACTGTTGGTTAATACAAGCGATGGTGTCCAAAAATGTCGACTGTTCACCATGAACTGTTCAAGTTCACCGTAATCTGCTGGATTCCATGCAATCAACTCATCATACCAGCTATGCTCTATCACTGCTGCAATTTGAAGCTTTTGGTTAACTTCGTCAAACTCAAGAATTGATAGTAATTCCATTTGTAGTGTTAGATTTAATGCATTGCTTTGGTTCTTCAATGGTCGCACATCCTTGTTATAATTTGCAAGCTTATCTTCCAAAAGTTGATTAATGTCTTCAACCATGTAGCCAGTAGCACGTGACCACAGCAGAAATAAACTAATGACCCAATGTAATGTCAGCATCTTTATTCTCGATACAATATACTGGGCCAGTCTGAAACATAAGCACAATAAATGCACATTAGTATGACAAACTTATCTCAAAAGTTATATTTATCCTATTTTTTCCAACAAACCTGTTCATTTTGTCAATTAAACAAATAATGTCTGCTAGAAATAGTATAATATGTTTATGACATTATTAAATTTGGTCCGTCCTGCCAGCTAAATTAGTACATAAAAAGGCTATGAATATGTGACTGTGGATTAAATTTGGTGTCTAAATGGATTGCTTGCTAATGATCATGCTGGTACGTTTCGATAATTTGACCACACTTTTGACATCCTGGTGAAATATACACTTATTCCACGAATAAATAATAAATGCTTTACAACAATGATAGTTTACTTAATTAAAAAAAAACACTAGATACATGTAACAAAATACAATGATATACCCACCTTATAAACACATCTATGTATATACGAACTATATCGTGCCATCTGTAATAATCGGAATGTACTTGAACCTTATAATCTGATGTGTTAAATATGTCCATTAATTGTCACCAATACAATCAGTCGTGGTGGTGGTCGATGTTGTTTGGATAACAAATGTTAATATTGATGTCACTATGGACAATATATATCGAATCAAGGTGACTTTTGAAAGAGGATCAACAGATCTGAAGCCATGTTTTGACTTTCAATTAACATTGCATTAAGTTAAACCTTCGATATTTGCCACGCGTATATCCATTACTAAAGATTTAATGAAATATCGGACATGGAAAGCACGATAATCATTTGGTAGGTAGGACTATTGAACGCACACTACGAGTCAATAAAGTCAATACACAACGAACCGATGCTTATATCACGTTACTGGCTTAGAATGAGAAGGTGGTACAAATGTAAGTAGAAAATCGATATTTTATGAGAACGCGAACACAACTGTTCTATGGCAAAAATAAGCGAATTACCTATCAGTTTGTTCAACATGACGAGTGTCGATTTTTATGAAGTAAGGCTCATAATAAGCTCCTTATGGTGCAGATTTTAAATATGTAACCGTATTGTTACGACCTTTTCATTCTGGGCCAGTGCAATGTACATTTGGTTTTAATTAAAAGGAAAATACTGTGTAACTACATGTACTTTTCGATAAAATGATCTTGTAAATGCTGATCACACAGACTAAAGTAATTAATGTGGTCATTATGAGAATTATATTGAATACATTGATGTATGTATATATCTCACTCTTCACATCTAAGTTTAATGAACGGGCAAAAGCAACTGTGTTTATAATTATATCTAGTTACATTTGAATGATTCGGGAAGATATCTAGGAAAATATAAGTTTACAGTTTCGGTTCTGAGGTCAAATTGTTGAGACCGTTGTAATGGAAATCGTACTTGTTGTGTTAGGTTATGATTTCACTCAAATTTAAAATGAATGGATGCAGTAATGGCAACAACAAGAGTGCTTCAACCGAAAAATACCAGAACAACGCATAAAAATCCCAGTTTTCAGTAGCACACATATTAAAAGCAGATAAGTAACAAAACCGTTAACTCGATGTTCAATGAAAGAATGGACTGAGTTTGAAATAGATATGTAATAATAATAGTAAGTTTAAAATTAATTAAATTAGTCACTCGTGAAAATATTACATCAGCTGCTCACGAGGTGAATTATCAAACGATCATACACGGTAAAATACTAATATTCTATTTATTTCATGCTTCAAATAGCTTAAATGATGAAAATACTCAAATACTTATAAACCTCAAACGTTTTGCGTGACGTTGTTTCCCGGCCATGCACGCGTCGAGTTTCAATAAAGTAGTTCTTCTGCAATGGCTTCAATTTCCTCCATTTGTTTTACATTTATGGACATATAATGTTCTGTTATTTTTTAAAGATTAAGAGAACAAGTGGAAATGCTTATTATTTCCCTTCGGCGGGTAAATTTGTTTTAAAAGAGAAGTTGTATGCATGAGATTATGAACTGTGAAATTATGGACTGTGAAATTATCGGGGAATAATCCACCGTTATTCCGTCGTAAACCACCGATAAGCAGGAAATAAATAATACTAATAGTAAGTGAAAAATTAATTAAATAAGTCGGTAAACAAATCTTCTAAGTACATGTATGTTCATATAAACCTAAAGTATCTTGTATGCTTGCAAAACCAGACACAAATACGTAGATGTATGTAACTATTCTGTACAATTATTAAACCATTAAGATAAGACGGTTCATTTAAATTTACAACACATTTATCATGTTACATATGTTAAGCTAATGATGTTCGTTTTGAACTCATATTCGTTGTTCAATTTATCAAAAAGTTCTTTTAAAATCACATTTTGATGGCTTGACCGACCTAATACATTATATAAGAATCTGGACGTATTCAGCTTATACAAAAATAATCGCTTAACGCCCGTTTATTGCATTTAGAACCCTTAAAATATATTGCGTGACCAATGCAATAAAAAATAAGTTTATTCCACGTTGTTCTATAGTGTAGGAATGTATAAATGGCGTAAAAAGTCGTCACCTAATTAACAGACGGTCAAACATGTTCGTAAGTTTCAGAGGTAGGCCTAGAGGTACATGTAGGGCGCGCGCTTCGGGATCGAGAGGTCCCGGGTTCGATCCTCCTCTGGACCACTGGTTAATTTCTCTGAGCAAGACCCACAGCTCCACTCCACCATGGTGTAAAATGGTACCTGTGAGGGCAGTGTCTATTCCTGGGCGCCGCAGATCGATGTTGGCTGCCACACTACAGGAGAGAAATAGTCTCTCCAGGGAGACACGAGTGTAGGTTTCCATATGTAGCCCAATGACCAGGGGAAGTTGAAATGTCAAAGGGTGCTTGAGCGGCCTAACAGCTGAAAAGAGCCCTAGAAAATTGGTAACTTAACTTTTTTAAGTTTCCATCAATAGCGCCTTTGAACGTAATGTAAGTGTGAAGAATACTTTATGTATTCGTAAAACATAGTTTTGAAATTTAAAACGTGTACAAAACGTGTTCATATCATCGGAATGGAGTTTAGTCCCTTTAAGCAGAGTGCCCCCTTTCCAGGCCGAACAGATTATAATTTATAATATAGGCACATTGTCAGACGCGGACACAGACCACCCCGACCTCCCAATACTCTAAGATACCCGTCTTACACTATTTAGGAAAATTTTCAGCGCGATGGTGTCTGTAACTAGGTCAGTTAGCATTTGACACATGGGACTTGGGCAGAATATTTTCTCGTTCGTTTATGTTTTGTTCATTGTGTCGTGTACTTGTGGTTTGTTGTGTTTTATATTTACATTTGCTCAGCTCTTTAAAGTGAGTGCCTCCTCCTCAGTCCAAAAACACATTAATTTATAATACAGACAGACAGACTGTCAGACGCATTCACTGACAACCCCGACCGCCAAATACTCCAAGATACCTGTCTTACACTATTCAGGAACATCACCACTTTAATAAAAAAACACAACAACTAGAACAACAAAAGTCATGGGTGTAAAAAGAACATTCAATTCAAACGTTACACAACGATATCATTAGTAGAATAAAATCACACACGTAGAAGCAGATCTGTCATTATAGGGGAATGGTTATCATTGCAGTTCGACAGTTGGTCGTGTTAGTTCACCAGATGACATTCACCATGAAATTCGAACATCTTTAATAAACTCGTATATAGGTTACATCGTATGGTTACCGGAGAAGAAAAAATGCGAATGTATCAAAATTAATTTGCCGGATGCGTTATCGTTACATGTTACGACTTAAGTCAATAATGCGTTTAGTGTTTTCTTACAAGACTGTGCTGAATTAAAAGTAACTAAGACTATCGAAGATGAATGAGCTATGATATTTCCATAGAGAGAAGGTCAATTGATAACAGATAAAACATTTACTACACGTAACAACGAGAAAAAAGTAAATGAAACAAATTAGAAACAGAAATCACGACAAGATGCTCACTATCCGGAAACGAATTACCTCTGGTGCAGATTCCATGATTGATTACGCTGTAGAGCTCTGTTACTGCATTGACTTCGTAATTCGATTTGTATTTATTCTCGTGATCCCAACTAAACTCAGCTTACTAAGTTATACAATACATAATTAATATAAGTTTACCAAATTATTAAAAATATATTATCAGCTTACTAAATTATTAAGAACATATTTTCAGCTTACTTAGTTCTTAAGGACATGATACATCCGCAACTATTGTTATGTAACTGGTCAATACAGATGTTGTATTAAAGCCAATCCCCCTTGTCATCAACATAGCTGATACATTAACTTTCCGTACATAGAGATGATAGCATCCATTTTGGGGAATTTTTTTATGTACATGCTTATAGAAATGTACTACCGGTATACACAATTTACATATAAAACTTTAAAGCATATAACGTTACTTTATGTTATTTCATTATCATGTTTCAATTAAATGGTGTTTGTAAAACATGGAAGAGAATACAGCCTGTATATAGAGTACACCTTTCGTAAGTAATTAAATAGATCAGATTATTCTAGTTACACTCATGTTTCCGTTCGACCGATCTATTAGCTTATAAAACCAAAAACTACGTTAGGGCGTCGGGTCGAAATATGTTAACGTCTGATATCTTATAATAACGTAACACCAGTGCTATTCATTTGATCCTAAAAGAAAGAGATGGTTTAATCTTGAATCAGATAAAAACGTGACAAATTCAAAGAAAACAAGACTTAGTGTATTATATCACGTGACTGACACGTTTGTTCAAATAATGACCTTATTCTGCCATCTTTAGTTTTAACAGAGTTTAGAATCCAATTTGACTTTCGCTTTTCGGGGAAGGTAATTAGCCACATGTCTTTCGGAAGCCAAAACAAAATTACATGTTTCAAAGAATTGGATACAAATTAACTGGTGACTGAACTCACTAGGGACGGTGCTACAGGTAGTTGTAATATATTCATATACGTTACCATATATAGTCATGTGAAGCCAACAGAGACATGATTGATGTGTTCATTACGGATATCATGATAATTATGTTGCTATTTTTGGATCTCGCACTAAGGACTTTACTTAAATGAATGGGAGCTGTGAGTGTAAACTTGTATCACTATTACAATATTCTTATATTCAAAGCTTTCATAAAGACACATATGTAAAGACCTATTTTTAATTTTAAAAGAATTTGCAAAATTAAAACCAATTTCTCAAAGACATTGAGAGATATCAGTAAATGATGTTGTTATTATGCTAATTATGATATGTGTGTTACTATAATTAAATCTCACCCCTAACGACTTACTTCTATGTAGGCGTGCAGTATTTACAACTGTGCATACACTTATTACACTTCACCTTTCCAGAAATATATATAGAAAATGATTATTTTCCAATTTGCATTCTAATAACGTTACTTAGTTATTGATGCGGTCATTATGGAAATCATGATAGCAGTAATATGTTTGAATCTCATGTTACGTCTTATATTAGTTTAATGACTGGGTAGTATCACAATGTAGTACATACAATTTAACATTTATATTCCATTGAACGAGGGGTATAAATCAATACAACCAATCAGTTCACACACTATATTCACTCAAGTTACATATACCATACGATAGGATTGGCAAGCCTTATTCTCCAATAAAAAAGATCGATATTAAATAACGGCCCAGAAACATGCATATTTAAGTGCTACTTTTTAGTTATGTCTGTACTGCAGAATAATCCTATTATTTCGTTTTGCTCTGATGCCGCGACCATGGCCGAGTGGTAAACAGGGTACCCGCCTTGGGAGCGGGATGTTGGAGGTTCGAAACCTGGTTAGAGTGATAAATGCGATCAATTGGTAAGCCCCCAGCTAGTTCAATAATGGTTACCGTAGGTCCATCTCTGACAGGTGTTCGGCAATACGAGAAAGGATTCGGAGGCACTGTGCGCACGACAAATAAGTGTCTCAAGAGTTGAATTGGCTGGATCACTTTGCGTGACACTTTTGTCATTTTCAGACAAGCTAATCCCTACATTTCAGTTGCATTATGAGCCCCAGCAAATGTCTACTTTCAAGTGCACTGTTAAGGGATGCCATTTCTGGTTATCTCCAGATTGATTTACCATTAGTCTCTGATGATGAAGATAATTTCACACAAGTATATTTAGGAAATGAGCATGTGTTTCAAATATCAGTAAAGTTCTTTTTAGTCAGAAACATGCTGTCTGTAAGATTCCAATATTCTTGCAAAAGACCCCCTTCATATTCATTTGCAATTCGCACTGTGCAAAAATTACATTTTTTAAAGTAACATTTTATTACTTTAATCAAGATTCAAGAGGTAATTTAAGAAGTAAACGAAAGCACGGACTGTTTTCATTAAATGCAATGAACACGTTGTACTCAGTTAGTGACTACAGTACATGACATTGTAAAACTAATAATTATATTCACGGACACTAATGACAATTGACTTCAAATATAATTGCTTGAAGTGTTTGTAGTTAATAAATGGCGAAATTTCTAACAATCGCCTATTTAGACAAATACCATTATATCTTGACCAACTGATGTCACAAGAACACGTGAACACTAACCAGCTCCTGTATTAACAGTTTTTGAAATGATAACGTTTCGGACATCTTGACTGTTTAAGCTAACGTACTGGATCAGATGTAATTCCGTCTTAACCAGTTGAGGTCACAGAGTGTATGACATCAGTTTCACGCAGTTACCATGCTGAGTTAAGTCATTAAGTATTGCCTAATAATCAACTAGATAATATTATGTAAATTAGCGTGTCCTTGATTAAAAACGTGAAGTTTTCTTCGTTGTCTTCTCGATCGTTTTATAAAGCTTTCGTTGAAGAATTAAAATATTTTTTTATTCTTTCTCGGTATTATGTGTGTATACAAGTATACTTTTACAGTTCCAGTTTATTTGTATAATCGGCATATCACATTGGACCATACATTACGACTGAGGAATAAGCAAGTGCACAGCATTCGTTGTAGTTCATTGCTAATTGATAACATTGTCTCGCCTTATTAACTGAAACAGAGCCTCGACTCTCTATTACAAAGGTCTAAAAGTCTTTGTCTATAATGATACGTTCGTCTATTAAACGAGCCCAGGTATAGTACAAACTATTTGACATGGTTCGCAGGTGGCCATGTTTCTAAGTTAAAATAGCTGATCAGTAATAGTAAATGCACGCCACTTCTGTGATTAATATTGGTAGGAATCCCCAGTGAGGACTTATAATTGAATAAATGTGTCTATTCAGAAACAAGAAATAATTAGGTTATAAGGTTAGCTAGGTGCTAGAAGCTAGAAACTAGTATAGTCATGGCTTTATGACACAAATATATACAAGAACACTGCGCTGATTGAAACTGAATGTGTCTTTTGTCTTTTGATAGGAAATTTTAGGAACATACGATAATTATGTGTAGCTGCTATGTATGGTGTACTTTTGCTTGACACTGCGAGTTCATGACACACGTATAAGCTCAAATCAAGCAAAAAGAGCATTTCTATTCCATACAACAGAACTCAATCTATTAACCATGTATCATGCTCTGTTCTTTTCAGCACATTAAAACCAATTAATTATGATACTGTAAAATCATTTAATTTCGTTTGGACGAAATTTCGTGGTTTTGGTAAAAAAGACAATTTCGTTGGGACTTGATTTCGTGGATTATGCATTTCAGGTAATAAAACAAGGGTAAAAATCCATATTCGTTGGGATTAAAGTTCGTGGTTGAGGTGAACCACGAAATCCACGAAATTTAATCCCCCACGAAAATTAATGATTTACAGTATTCGGAAGATTTGGTGCCATGAGTCTCCAATCAAAAATAAAGTGAACGTCTTTTCAACAGCCCAGAGACCATTTTATTTATTTTAATTTGTTCTGTTCGTTTATACAGACAAAAAGCCTTTTCTCCGTACCTGAATCTGATTTGTTACGTTATAATATTTTGTTTTGGGGTATTTTAATGAAGTTTTAATGCAGTGACATGATGACATATTACGACATTTATCGTTCTGTGTAATTTGATAACAATTCAATGTTTTTTTTAAAAGTAAAGTCAAGTGGAAACCGTAACAAAATATTTTTAAAAAGCACCTTTGTGATCTTTTTGAAAACCTAAACATTCAAACGGAAATTGTTGGAATGGGACACCAATAGGCTACAATAAAAGAGGCGCAACAGCGGTATGTTTTTGAATTACTATGTTTCGCTTTATTCAGTACAGTTGTATGTCAATACGAGTGTCCATTTAACTGACGTTATACAACATGTACATCACTAAGGAAATGAGTTAGTGATTTCTGTAGAAGTTCAACAACGTGATAAACAACCATACCGTGATGATATTTAGTATCATTATTACAAGTTTACTAGTATATTTATGTGACAATACAAGAGTTTAATGACTCTATTCTATTTCTTACAAAGGAATTAAATGCGTATACACGATATGTTTATTTCCGATTTCATATATATCTTATTTGAAAGACTATCATATTATAAATAATTAATGACTATCCTTTGGGGATATGTGCAGGCAAAATATAAAAAAAAACACAAGTTAAATTAATGACCTTCTGAACAGAACAGAACAGAACTCTGATATGGCGACTTCATCGTAAACGGTCGTGTTTATTCCAAGATGCCGGTATAAAAAGGCAAAGGCTGAGTACAAATCAATACTGGGTGTTATATAATGAATGAACTGTAATATTGATGAAATGCCTTAAGAGGTAGTACGGAGGTCGAGCGAATAGCCTGCTAGACAGCTGATCGAGAGGTCCTAGTTCGATCCTTAGCCGGGGCAGTTGAACATTTCTGAAACGCTTTTCTGTGTTTCCCACTCCACTAGAGATGATCTGGTTAGCAACCCAGAGGTAGTCTCTTCGGAAAGAGCAATGGCATCGAACCCGGATACTTTGTATCACATTACTGTCTCTTCCACCTAATGTCCCTTCACCAAAACACATGACCCCATTAGAAGTTTCATGGGTTATCCTTGACCGAAAGGTTTAAATAATTACTTAAGGTCAGTTGTCGGTTCAGCATGCCCTTGAAGGAGTGTTATAAAGCATCATTATTATAGATGTACGCTAGCATTATCACGGGAAATGGTAATAATTCACACTGTCGTGTCTAGTGCTGAGAAGAAAATTATCATTATTCGTACGTGTTAAGAAAAGATACGACACATGCCGTACCAATATGTAATAAAAGTATGTTTAGAGACTCCATATTATATAATAAATATACTTCATCAAAGTCGGAGGTCATTGGCTTGTCTGGCAGGGTAATAACCGATTTAACCGATTGATTATCACACGCTACTTTATAGAAAACACGCATGGGAGAGTGACTATAATTTGTATAATCTCGTAGCATGCTACTGGAGCCTTTATCTGGATATGCCCTTCCTTACTTCATCAGGACATATTAAATGCCCTGCTTTATCTAAAATAAAGAAAAATACAATTTACTACATATAAAACATCACGGAATCAAGTAGAGTATAAAGCAAGACTTATAATCGTTGCACCGTAACTGATTTTAATTTGTAGGCGTACTGGCCAAAAATGTGCCCCTTTCTACAATCAAATCATTGTCAAGAAGTCGCTGCTAGTTTATCGACATACCAACATGGCCTTATATACGAGAACTTCCAGCAGCAGTAAACATCAATTATTTATAAGACTGTCTCAATTTTGTAGCACATCTTAACGTTGAAAACAAGCATGTTATTGTTTTATTTTTAAGTAGAAACCAGTATCGGGTTACTACGAAATTGAGCCAAAATCGGATGTGTGGTGGCCGTCGACTATACCGAACTCTTATTGTTACTCCTATACACTCGTTCACGCGTAGTTAATCCTTATTGACATTTGATAATTAATTATGATGCTCGCCAGTACTAATATGCACATGCAACACAACACAACACACAATACGTGTCTTATTTATTGATAAGCGATCATTTGCACCAAATGTTATAATTAAGATGTTCTTGTTTATAACATACTATAATACACTTTGTTCCCTTTTGTAAACTGACGACTGTGGTATATGTATTACACCATCATTGCACTCTGTTAGATCAGATAAAAATGGAATGATATAAGGATATCATGTATGGGTTGTCTATTTAGTTCCGGTAATTAATCAAGATTTACAACTTCCGTCTGATAAGACACAGACTTGTTCATGAAAGTGTACGGTTTACATGAAGTGAGCTGGTAAGCAGTGCATACAGTACCACGCGACTGATCTTGATGTTGGAATTATGCACAACTTCTTATTCCAAAGGGACATGCTATGAGGTCAACACAAATATTGTCTATGCACTATATGCATAGTATGCAATGCGTTACACGACGCTATCTTTACACATATTATTTCTGTAAATGTTGTTTTGCGAACTCTATAAATAAGGTTTTGTTGTTAGCTAAACTTATTGATAAACTCATTCCTTACAAAAACATCACTCCAGTCGTTAATTGAATGCTATAAAATATAGTTTAAATGTAAATTAAATGCACAAGGTCCAATGTATGCGACGGAAAGCGCCCGACAATCAATAAAGCGAATCGATCTCTTTTCTGTCGCCCTGGAATTGAGGGTGTGGTGGTCAAGAGAGACACCCTCATTTATCACACACGTGTCCGTACATTATTGCACTTTTATCCGCCATTGATTCGTTACAAACACTATAAATAAATCGTACATTAACAAAACATATGTTTCCAAAGAACAGTCTTGTCGACCGATGGTGCATGTAAGTTTGGAGGTAAACATCTTATCTTCGTATTGGAATACCAGGAAAGATATGGTATGTTGACTGGTCTTACCATTTGCAAAGTTTAGATGTTAATGGTCCAATAACCGTTGAAACTACATATATGATTTGAACACGATCAAATGATCTACACAAAAAGAAGCATATTGTTACTGTTTGTACACTTCACACTTAGTTTATTTAGCTATGTCGGTGTGGTTGCCGGCATTCATGTCTGGATTTTCTATGCCTAACTTCATATACACACATATATAGTCAAAAACACGTCTCCAAGCATCAGAAACTTGTTTGGTATACGCATCCTCTAGCACTTGCTGTAAGCCATAGTGTAACGAGGGCCGAAGTTTCTGTAAAACATAAGATAAGAATATATCAAAGTACGAATACGAGTAATATATACTGGGATATGTATAGCTATTTGAGGCGAAGCTCGTCAACGCGATACCAAGACGTAAGCTTAGCGTTAATCATGTAAATGTCTCACGTTTTGACTAAACTGCATTCAATGCACCACTCGTATTTGATATGACATTTCTTTCTTGTATGTTTCAGACGACAGCCCGGTTTACGCCACCCGGCTAGGTTCTTATGAAACATTTTCGAGACATTATCTTCGATCACATCACTCACGTTTGTAGATGGTTAAATAAAACAATTGAAACAAGTTGTGCGAAGAAGCATAAAAATATGTCTTATGTTATCGTAGACATTGAATTGAATCGAATTATACTACGTCATCAATAGTCTCATGTCATCATTTCAAAATTAGCCATACGTACTAATTGCAATAACGATTAAATGTTGTAATACACGGGAATTTCATAGCGGTGACAGCGCCTAACCACCACCGATGAGACAGACAAAGTACTTGCTATCATTATCCCACAGAATATATTTTTTGTCGGCGTATTTACTCCCAATCGCAATAAATGACACAGTTTTTACTACCCCGAAAATGCAACAAAGAAGTATTGTTCAAGTGTGTTGTATCTATTCACCCGTTAATAATTAACAATAAAACAGGTTCAACCTAACGAGGTTTCTAGAATCTAATGCATAATAAATAGATTATTGTTTACCAGGAATCATGTCTATTTACATATAGCCAGAATAAGAATTGTGCAAGTGCCGCCACATGAAATAGAAATAAAATTTCCATGTGCATTTGTATTACGAACTACAAATTATTTGATTGTTGTGCAAGACATAAATCTGCGAAGTATGCAACTTGTCGTTTGAGGTTATTAGCTATGCTATAGCATTTAACGATATGTCTTAACTTTTAATGTTAGGTGCGATACATAACGACCGTTTCTGGTTCCAAAGGTTTATCTTGGTTATATTGATAATTGATTGAAGATACATTACTAAGTATAGTATAGTACTGCTGATAAACTATGACTAATTTAGTTGAAACAAATACTTGAAAATCAGTACCTTGAGCATTTGTTGTTTGACTTGTCGATGCACGTGCGTCTGTCCTAGTGAGATGAGGACGCCGTTAAGAAAATGTGAATCATCCATACATTCCACTGCCGCACCAAGACCTTCTAGGACAGTGACAGCATGTTTCTGTAGCATATCTCGATCAATGTTACTCTCCAGTTTGTTGTCCTGATTGATTTGTACGATCTTGAGAAATACTGATTTCATTGATGGTCTCGAAAAATCTGTAATGCAAGACAAATAAAAAAGTAAATCCCCTAAATACATAAAATTCTGGTAATGAGAGCGATGAAACAAAAAGTATTATATGATATGTGATACCTGTTGCAGAGTGTCCTTAGATATTAAATAACGAATGTCATCAAATAAAGATAGCAGACTAACTGGTCTTTGGGTTTTAGATATTTCAAAATGGTTATTTTTATTTGCTAATGCACTGCACCCTATAAAGGTCAGTCAAGCAGGTACTACAACTGCCACAGTCATTCCAAACATGCCCAAAGCTGCGACTTTAATGTTTAACCGCAATGATTCGTTAGGTCATTTTAAGTCAGAAATCAAGTCTGTTCAATTAATTAGACACAAGCCGGCACAAAGCACTAACTTAATTTTTCATCTCAAGAATTTGTTTGGTTTTAAGTGAGGAGAGAAGTCGGTTCACTAAAAAGGACACAAGCCGGTACATATTACATTACATTACATTGTACGTGAGTAATGAGTGATTTTTTGTCTTCTGTTCCATTAAACGGTATATCTTATGTATGCGTTCATATACACGTGTAAAGTCTGCTGGTAGCTCAGTTGTTGATTATGTGCTGTGTAAACAATCGTTATTTCATTCATTTACCAATTTTATTGTAGATGACCCAAATATTTTTAGTGATCATTGTTGTATACACTTTACCATCAAACGTGTATTGAGTAATAATAACAAACCGGTATCAATCAATAATGGTGTCTCTCAGGATTATGAGAACATACCTTTTATATACAAATGGGACAATAATAAAAGTAATGTTTACACAGATTCATGCAATAATCCTGATGTAATAAATTCTTTGGAATATTTAACTCAATCTTTGATTGGATTAAATTCTAATGATGAGGTTAAAGCCAATTTAGATCAGTTTTATGATATTGTACATGATGCATGCTCACCATTATTTAAAAAAACATTGTAAAGTAAGTGATCAATATAATGCTGTTAGTTCAACTAATTATAATACATGCACTAAAAACAAAGACAAATGGTATGATAAGGATTGTATTAAAAGTAGAAATCTTTTTTACAAATCACTAAACAAGTACAGGGCTAATAAAAGTGATTTAAACAGGAAAAGTATGGTAGCTAATAGGTCAAAATATAAATCAACTGTTTCAAAAAAGAAAGTAGAATACAGAAAGTTACAGACTAAAAACTTGGAGCATTTAAGATACAAAAATGCAAAAGAATACTGGAAACTTCTGAAATCGCTTAGTTCAAACAGCACTAAAAACACAAAAAAACAACATTATCAAATTTTGAGGATTATTTTAAAGCAATAAATGACCCAGACTCAGTATTCTTCCAAGCCGATGAAGATATTATATTTTTTAACGATAGATATTAAAATTATGAATTAAATATAATGTTTGAAGAACTAAACTTAGAAAGTTCAATGACAGATATAAAAAAGGCATGTAGAGAATTACATAATGGTAGGTCAGCAGGGCCGGATCTTGTATTAAATGAGTTTTTTAAATATGGAAATGACCAGATGTATAGATATCTACATAAATTATTTAATAAATTATTTGACATTGGGTATTTCCCAGAACAATGGGCAGAATGATATATAATTCCAATACACAAAAAAGGCTCTACCTTAGATCCAGCTAATTACAGAGGACTTACTCTATTAAGCACACTAGGCAAATTCTTTACCAAAGTTTTAAATAATAGATTGAATAATTGGATGGAGACCTACAATATTTATATTGAGGCTCAGGCAGGTTTTAGGAAAGATATGTCAACTATTGACAATATTTTTGTCTTATACAATGTAATGAATCATATGCTCATAAGAAACAAAAAATTATATGCAGCATTTATTGATTTTTCCAAAGCCTTTGATTATGTGGTGAGAGATATATTATGGTATAAATTACTGAAAACTGGTATTAGAGGTAAGATTTTTAATATAATACATTCCATGTACACACAAGTCAAGTCCAGAGTTAAGTGTAATAATACACTAAGTGATGATTTTATATGTAATCTAGGTGTTAGACAAGGAGAAAGTTTATCCCCATTATTATTTGCACTGTACCTTAATGACATAGAAGAAACTTTTATTCTCAAAGGGTATGAGGGTATTGATATTGGTATGTTCAAGTTATATTTAATTCTGTATGCGGATGACATAGTTTTATTCTCAGAAACCCAAGATGGCTTACAAAATGGTTTAGATATATTGGAAAATTATTGTGACAGATGGAAACTCTCTGTTAATGCAACCAAAACAAAAATAATGGTCTTTAAAAAGGGAGGTAATCTGAGTCGAAATTTAAATTTTACATACAAATGTGAAATAATTGAAATTGTTAAGAAGTTTACATATCTTGTACTTGTTTTCTCAACAGGTGGTTCATTTAAAAACACATTAGAAGCCTTAACAGGACAAGGAATGAAGGCTACCTTTAAAATGAAATCTTATGTAGATAATTTCTATAATATGACAATAAGTCACAAACTGGAGCTATATGAAAAATAAGTTGAGCCTGTTTTAAGCTATGGCAGTGAAATCTGGGGTTGTTATAATACAAGTGAAATTGATAAAAGCGTTATAAAGTTCTATAAACAACTATTATGTGTTAAACGACAGACTCAAAATACTTTTGTATATGGTGAACTAGGAAAAGTGCCTACTAGTATAAAATTGAAAATGCACACAATTAGATATTGGCTAAGAATACTAGCAACTGATGATATAAAATATGTTAAACTTGTATATGATATGATGTTACAGGATCTTGAATTATATCCAAATAAGGTATCGTGGGTCAGTAAAGTTAGGGATATACTAAATAACCTTGGATTTGGAGAAACATGGTTTTTCCAAACAGTTGGAAATAATAAGTTATTTCTATCTCTAGTGAAACAGAGATTAATTGATCAATATTTACAAGTTTGGAATACACTCAACCGCTTTAAAAACGCACCACTATTGAAAATAATCAAATTTTGTCAAAATACATTTTTTGCTAATATTGATAGTTTACAAGGTTTGTTTAGTTCATAAGATTTACCTAATTTAAGATATCGATTTATTTTTCATTCGGAATACCCCGCCCAGAGAACTTTTTTGATTTTGCATGTTTTGCGCGTGCAGCTCGATCGCGTAGACCTGTGTGATCAATATTAACTCTAAAACGTACGTTGTTTATTTACACATTGAAAAAACAACATAAACAATATTTGCTAATGGTATTTTTATGCTGCGAATATCTCGAATATTTGTTCTCGATGATTGTGCCTTCGCTTCCAACTGAAAAGAGCCTCGGTGCCTTAGCATTGCAGTTCAACTGCCACCATAAAATGATTGGGAGCTTAGAACATCGATTCCTGGCGAATGGCACTGTCAAAGACCGACCTGAATGAAACCAGCTAAAGGTATTGAGCCCGAGCGAGGAGGAAACATGACACAGGTTGTGTAACTGTAATTGGTTCCGCATGGCTGCACACAGTGTCAAAATAATGCCAGGTGTCAATCAACAAGCCTAAAGTACATTATTGCATTTTCATAATTATTTCTTTCATAATTGTCAATTAAAAGGAAAATATTTAAGTACATTTTTTTAATGAGTTTTCTTCCGTTTAGAGCCTAAAGTCCCAACTTTTTGTCTTCAAGCTCCTTCATAGTGTTGATTTGAGGTGCCATAGAAGCACCACGGGATATCTCCTGACAGTCTGAGGCTCATAACCAAGACTTGAAGGTTAAATAAGGCTTGAATCCGTCTTAAGTTCACATAATGCGCATATCTGAACCACAATCGGTCTTATGGTATTAGCCAGACAGTCATAGCCACATACCATTTATAATTCAAGTCAAGCTTTGCTTGAATGGTGGGAAACATCACGTCGAACATAATTCTATCCTATTACGTAATTAACACACCGTTCAACCCGATACATAGAAAACAGTTGGCACATAGAAGACAGTTGTCAGTGCTTATGTACGCAAAACTCGCGGAAGTAAGTATTGCTTGTTTTTATATTCCTTTTGCAGGGTCTGAACAAAACAAAGTGTGTACATTTATTCGCAGTTAAAAGAGGTATCAGTACACAAAATTCTGAGCAAAACCGTGAATTATTTAGGGAGAAATCATGAAAAATGTATGCGATTTTTAAGAAAAAGCGCGTTATTTGAAACTTTGATCCCCAAAAAGGTATTTTTTGACAAATCCTTACCCTTTGACTTATACCATGACGAAATTACATCCATCCCCCGTCTATATGCAGATTTACACATTTTTATTCGTCCTTTTCGCCGAGATATAACAGTTTAAACATGACATGGTGCCATATTTTTGAGAACAATGGAGACAGTTGATGATTAAAAAAGATCACATAGAAATCAGTCGCAAGGGTATAGATGATAACAATGAAGACAGTCTGAACGCAACGTTTTTGGAGCGCAATAACATTGAAATAATTACGGTTTACTTAAGTGCCAATGTGTATAACTGGGTTTTTATAATGCGCTACCAAACTACCAATGATTTTTTTTGATAAATCCCTTTCACACTCTTTGCGCATTTTCAAAATTTGAGCCAACGGCCTGTCACCACTATAATAATGTTTATAAAAACGAATTCTCGAGTATGAGTAGTCGTAAATCAATTTCTATCACTAATACTATATTGTTCCTCAAAAATAAATACAAATAATATTAGAAATAATGAACTTAATAACTTTACTTAATAATGAAAAAATATACAAACCACCAAGTTATGACACCCTACTCAAAATCGGCTGTCATCCACACAAAATATATAATTTAAATGCTTCTCATAATTAGTAACTAGTCAAAACATCTTAAATGTGTTGTTTATATGTAAGCAAATAAGTTGGAAAATGAACCCATAAATGCGCGAGAGTGCTATGAACTTGTTGCTTTGATATTTTTTTCGACAGAGTTTGTGTCGCTCACAAGAGGTATTTTACGTGACACTGTTTTGTGGATGCGATAGCAACGCTTACGCTTGTGATAATTTATAAATTATTTGAACCAGTTTGTTTATTGATATAAGCACTATCGATAAATACACAATAATTCACATATTTTTGACCAAAATACACGAACAAAAACTATACGTCAGTCTATTTCAAGCCTGTACCTTACCAGGACATTTATGTTGTATTCTTACGTGACAGCCACAACTCGCTTATTTATTAAGGAATGGTCATTTATTCCTTGTAATATGTCTGACACATGTCGGATTTAACCATATAGAAAAGTTCATCATCTGTAATAGACAATCAAAGAAGAAAAATGCATCTTAGTGCGAAAAAAGTTTTACGTGACTGTATACTTACGTGACGGGTTTTTTTTAAAAAAAAGTGATTACAACGATAAAAATGATAAGGAATATATCTTATTCTGAGTCATTGTGACACAATTGATGTTTACAGTCAATATATGCATGGAAATTCCACATAATAAGAATGACATTGAATTTTTACGGTACATATACCACGAATGGTCTATTATTTGCTCATCAACAGAAATGGTCAACCATTGACATATGGGGCATAATAAATATTTACTCTTGAAAGACATTGGTGTACCTCAATTTATATTCTACAATTATTCCGATAGTGTATTCTATTGCTTGGTCAGCATGATCTTGTTCGTCACGTAAAACACAATTTAGTGTCACGTAAAATTTAATTTCAATATTTTGATTTCTTTATGAACCTACGTTTGATTTTTTACATTTGATGACTTATAACATGGTTTTAGAGTGTATTACTTTTAAACAAATAGTATTTGTGCAATCTACATGTAAATCAAGCTAACTATTTGGCATTTGATATTAGAAGAGTAAAAAAAAATTTAAATGTGTATGATTTTTAGTCTGTGCAGTTACATAAAGTGTACTAAATTACTGCAATTATTGATTTTGATGAGAAGCAATGCTATCTGTTACATTTATAAAATATAAATTAAGTTATTAGCTTTCACAACTTGGCAAAAAAGCGTAAATTATGACAGCAATCATGTGTTTGATAACCGTATAACTTTCGTCACGTAAAATACAAATAAAAATCCGGAGTTATTTGAGACAATTGATTATTGGCATGCTGGCAATGCTTTATTTAATATTTGCTCAAGTTTTTATCACTATATGATATTTTCTTTCATTGGATTTGAATAAAAACAAAATATTCACTGTACAATTTGGAAGAGCTCGTGTCTCGTTGGAAGCAAATGAATTTTTTCAACTTTCCAGACGACTGCACATGACTTTCATGGAGGCACAACAGAAAAATAACCATAATTAGTTACTGGATATATTTCAGAAATAATGTGTGATAAAACTGAGTTATGTGTACACAAGTTTTGCTTTCAGAATAAAGGCTTGACATTTGTTAATTGTTGTTGAAAAATATGTTTCAAGACTGGTATTTTACATGACAGTATATAGATATTCAATGGTGAAGCTATATGCCATGCTTAGCATTTTAAGCTGTAATTTTTACAGATAAATCGTTCTTAGATGCCTAAACAACCTTTAGTTAACATTAGTTTTGTTCCAAATTAGTCTTTCAAGCTATTTCACCCCTACAATAGTATTTTACGTGACAATATTTCATTCCACACGTAATCTTATCCCTATAATCACTATATGCATTGATTTTTTTTCGTAAATTGTTTACCAAAAACTGTAATAACATGAGGTCAGAATTGTCTCTACTGCACAACTTGTAGCATTTTATTATTGTATTTATGGATAAGTTGCTTTCGTATTTCACGCGACGAACACGTCAGTACAAAGCATGTACCAACACATGTATACTTAGCCGGGTTTTATTTAGATGAATATGTCAAATTATAAAGTAGTGTCATAGGTTCCAAGTCAGATTGGTGACAGTAACAATAATACCCATACACTTTTCTACTTCTAATTCAAAAATGATTTAAGATACATAAAAGTAAAATATAGTATAAACGAAATAGCATGTTATGATGTATATACCGGTTTCATAAATGTATTGATAGTATATTGTTTTTGGAGAGTTGGTATGTGTAAATATGTAGTACTGGAGTTAAAAAATAACACAACCATTAATTAACTTCTTTGTTGTGTTCTCTAGGGTAATACGTATGCTGTACATGTTATCATAACGTAAAATACACAGGCGAAAACACAGGCTTCTTTCCAACAGCGACTAGAAAAACACGCAATCTTGTTCATGGTGCCATGTATGAAAAATGTTCCTAAAGGGGTTCGACTTTCATGTCCGATAGACGTTTTTGATATATTTAAAGGTCAAATTTACATACGCTTCTACATAGATAAAAAAATGTCCAAATCATGACAAATCGTTGCCAACCGGAGAGGATATTTGTGAACGTGGAAAAAACGGGACGGAATTGCGTTGTTCAGGAAGCTCTCCGACCTTAAATACCACGTTTAATTTAAACATGTTCAAAACAAGCATATATATTGCGTCCCGATTCATACTTTGAGTCAGGTCTATGATGATGAACTTTGTCAGTTAGAGTGTGAATGGGATTTATCCAAAAAATCATTGGTAGTTTGGTAGCGCATTATAAAAATCCAGTTATACACATTGGCACTTAAGTAAACCGTAATTATTTCAATGTTATTGCGCTCCAAAAACGTTGCGTTCAGACTGTCTTCATTGTTATCATCTATATCCTTGCGACTGATTTCTATGTGATCTTTTTTAATCATCAACTGTCTCCATTGTTCTCAAAAATATGGCACCATGTCATGTTTAAACTGTTATATCTCGGCGAAAAGGACGAATAAAAGTGTGTAAATATGCATATAGACGGGGGATGGATGTTATTTCGTCATGGTATAAGTCAAAGGGTAAGGATTTGTCAAAAAATACCTTTTTGGGGATCAAAGTTTCAAATAACGCGTTTTTTGTTCAAAATCGCATACATTTTTCATGATTTCTCCCTAAATAATTCACAGTTTTGCTCAGAATTTTGTGTACTGATACCTCTTTTAACTGCGAATAAATGTACACACTTTGTTTTGTTCAGACCCTGCAAAAGGAATATAAAACCAAGCAATACTTACTTCCGCGAGTTTTGCGTACATAAACACTGACAACTGTCTTCTATGTGCCAACTGTTTTCTATGTATCGGGTTGAACAGTGTGATTAATGTGATGCTTTAGGAGGAGATACCACGTGCATGCATCAATATAGCGGGCTCTTATATTTGCTTTTGAAATTGTGACTTTCACTTTCATGGGTTTCAGTGTTATCTATATCATAATTCATTTCAAACTCGTAATAATGGCTTGAAAGTCACACACATCGTTGAATATAGACTGAATATTATTAATCCGAAAATTAATAACCATAAATTGACGTTTTCATCACTAAAACCGATATTTCATACGTGGTGCGTTTTTAAAGCGGTTGAGTGTAGTGATATTGAAACTTCAAGCAGAGCAAATACTTACAAATTATTCTCAAATTTTCAATTTCAACCTTATCTAGATATAGTTCAAGTAAACAAATATAGGAAAGCATTGACAAAACTTAGAGTGTCATCTCATAGACTACAGATTGAAGTTGGTCGTTGGGCCAAGCCAAAAAGAATACCTGTCCCAGAAAGAAAATGTAAATTTTGTAATTGTTTAGAAGATGAATTCCATTTCCTGTTTGAATGCAACCTATATGGTAATCTTAGAAAACAATATATCCCTGCATATTATAGACGTCATCCAAATATTTTAAAGTTTAGAGACTTGTTACAGTCTTGTGATGTAAAAATTTTGAAAAATTTAGCTGTCTATATTTTTAAAAGCTTTGAATTAAGAGAACAATCTTAATGTACGCATTAAGCCAACGTATTCTGTTGTAGTCAGGTTAATTCTATTTTTCATATAATATACTTGCTATACTTAGCCTCAGATTTGAATATTTAGTTTGACTGATTATGTAAAGGTGTTATAACATTCACTCTCACCACTTGATATTTCCGATATTCAGTATATAATTTGTTTGTATGCGCAGTTTATTAACATGTGTAATTGTATGAGTGCGTGTGTGCGTGGGTGCGTGCGTGCGTGCGTGCGTGAGTGCGTGTGTAGACGGAATGTGCGTGAATGTATGTATGTGTGTGTGTCTATGTTTTGCATGAGTATTTAGATTTGTTATATATCTATATATACGAGAGGTGTTCAACTTATTTCTGAACAGAAAATGAAAAGACACCATACAATCGTGTTAATGTTTGATACAACTTGAGAACCAGACCAGAATAGCTGGCAATCAAAAACAAACACAGACACTGAAACAAAGCCTAAACGCTACATGGAATCAATCTAAACAATAATTAAATATTAAAGGTATTTGATTATGTACTGAAAAAAGACTGCGAATATTTCAAAAGACAAAAGTCGTCTTCATACTGTAATAAGTAAAGGCGTGTAAGCAAACTGTTATTAGGCAGAATTTCAATAAAGTCATTAAAAGACTATCAGCTGTTAGTTATATATTAGAAATGTATATCTAATGAAAGAGAAAACATCGGCATCTCTACAAAATTTAATAATTTACTAAAACTTTTCCATTCCAATGTACTACAGTACAGTAAATATATTGCTAAATTGTTGTACTGGATCTGTCATTATTCGAACAACATGGGAGGGATATAGATATCATTGATTGTAGTTGTAGTTCAACAGAAGATATTCACCTTGTCACTCGAACTCCTTTAATATACATGTAGGTTAATGTTCAAGATAACTATGGAATAAAAGCTGAGTTTGTATTAAAACCCTTTGCTTTATTGTTTTTTTTACGACTGATGTCAATAATATTTATACTGTACTTTTACGACGAAAAGTTTAATATCCGGAGTTGTGTTACACGAATGTGTTAGGCTACAACTAAGCTAGTCTATGGTAGATGAATGAACTACGATATATCCAGAGAGGACGAATATCAATGAAATAAATATTCAGACATAAATAACGATAAAATGATCACAATCGGCAAAGTAATGCTTCTAGTAAATACTGAGCCCATGCTTACGCTGTAGAGCTATGCTACTGTATTCTGAGATAATGTAATACGATTAGTATCCTCATGATCCCGACTTAAGTCAGCTTTCTTACTTATTAAGGACATATTATTAGCTTACGTAGCTGTAAATGGCATGATACTGCAGAGACTACTGCTAAGCTACCTAGTTATACCAATCGATGTAATGTTAACGTTCAGCTGGAGTCAATCTCCATTTCATAAATACCGCTTATACAGTCAATGTTACTGTGAGATAGAATTAAACGTGATTTTTATTCTTCTCTGATAGTTTGAACTATTTAACCTTGATTTCATTTGTTTGCATAAAGACCACAAAGTGTATAGATCTATATTTTCTATGAAGAGGTTCAATTTGTGCTAGTTTGTAAATCAAGAATTAAAGTAACACTACTTTTTCATCAACTAGGTCAGGATTGTTCTATCTAAAACCAAGTTTCCATTCGGATAGTTGGCTACCTCCACACATTATTCGTACTACCAAGGGTTGTCAGGCATATCCTTGTTCGGTGTTCGTCAAACATTTATAATAACAAATGTTCAATACTCAATTTACCCTTAAAAGAACCGATATTCAATCATGGACCAGAAATAAATTACGTGACAACTGTAAGAAAATAAGATAAAGATTGATAAAGTGTATTCTATATTTGTTTTATGTAATTTATCGGAAAAATCGCATGTAACATTACGTTTTTTTTCTGTCAGAAATTCACATTCACATCCCTATAGAAAGGGAAATTTTGATTGGAAAATGATTGGTCACGTGATTTACAAATGTCATTAGCCACCATCGTGACCTTCAGAAGCCATAAAGACAAACATGTTTCATATAATTGCAGAGTATCCTTGTACGATTTAGGACTAATGTTCCTTGTAACTAAACTCGCTGAGAACGGTACTAAGAATTAAACTCGATATATCAAAAATAGAAATGTGAAGTCAATGGAGACATGAATAAAGTGATAATTTAAAAACACACATAATAGTCGTGTTGCTATTTTCGGATCGCACACTATAGATCTACAACGACTTTCGAAACTTCACCTTTGGACGAGTTTATTATCCATTGATGAATAGGTATAGGAATACATTTACTATGGAATATTGGTTTAAATGAATAGATAATAGTGAACGTTGTCAGTTGTCTGCTTAGTGCAGTGGTCATAGTACATCGCTTTCAATCGTCATTTTTTTCTTTCCAGTGTGAGTTCGAACCCAATAAGGAACTTTATTTTAAATTGATAAACTTATACTTACATGTGTGCTATATACATTCATTGTATTAACTGATTGTGGTCACATATTATATTTTACTATTCATACATTCATTGTATCAATTATAAAGTGTGTCAGTGTAAGTATCATCTGAGTTACAAGTTACGACACTTAGACAACCTTATTATACATGCTACAATGCAAGCTCTTGTCAGTCCGACAACCCTCTCTCACACACTGACAAGCGAAAACTTCAGTCATATTCCCTTCTTAATCATACAAAACCTATGTGCGTTCTCGATGAGATCTTTCGCGTCGTCGACATATCTGCGCACCATCTATATAATATTTCTGATGTGCTTTTACACACTGAAAATGTTATTATTATGCATCTCTGTGTAATTAGACAAGCACAAAACATGCTTGCTGAGCAAAGTGTAAATAAATATAGCATAATGGTATTCGAACTCATTCGTTCAGTCCTGACGTAACGTATTTATAAGAGCTTAGCCGACTGCGCTATGCGCACTACTTGATTAGACAATTCTTAATGCATGCTTTATGGTTAAATACACCCCTATAACATGGATTACTCCAATCTTAAAAGTACATTTACGCCCGAGTGATTGTTGTAGATCTATAACGGCGTTGGTTTAATGAATGGGTGCAGTAAAAGATTACAGTATTTACCATTATAATTTTCATAATTGCACGTTTTAAGAAGAAAACAAGTTAAATAGTTCCTGCGGCCAATTGTTTTACAGACCAGTATTGTGAGAGACATTTTTTTTATAATTTTAAAAACTAGAACTTTTTAAGATGTTAATAAGGCTTGATATAAAGGTATGAGGAACTCGGACAGGGGAGGGAGCACACTTTACCAGCTGAGCAAAGACTCGCATCAGTAACAACACGATACGTGTACAATGAGCAATGCACACACGTGAGCCAAAGAAACAATTAAAAGTCCAAGTCCCCGCCGAAAAATGCGGAATTTTACAAACCTCTCTGATTGAGTAGGCTTATGTGTTTTTGGGTATATTTACCTAGTATAATTTACCGAAAAATGGTGCTATTTTCATTATTAGTTATTCAAATGCTTAATATAGTTTATTTACGACAAATAGTTTATTAAATACAAGTATTTGGGTAAAAAAAAACGTTCATACTTTTGTATATTTGATATCGGCGCCCGTAGAGTCAGAAAGTAAAATAAAGCGATTCTCACGACGTGCAAATATTATGGACAAACGGCGGTTCGAAATGATTCTAGGCCGAGTCTTGCCGAAAAACTTGCTAGTTTACGTTTATTTAGTCATCACTGGTCATTAAAATGCGTAATATAGTTAATCAACCCCATATTGTAAGTTAAATACAAGTATTTGGGTAAAAACGTTACTATTTGGTTAAGATTTAGGTAAGATTTGGGTGTTTAATGCCGACGCGTCCTGACCTAGTTAACAGAGATATAGGAGCTGCAGGTGCACGCGAAAACACATATCGAAACACATTTTTTCTTATTTTTAATTACTTAAAGGGGTAAAACAAATAATTATAGTTATTAACTTACATTACTTTATTTTAAATAAAAAATAAATAATAGTGATCGATCTAGTCTGGTTTACGACATTCGCACAAAGTGCTTCATTTTTTTTGGATTTAGTTTTGAACGCGTGAACCAGACTAACGAAAGGTCAAGTGCGCGTTAAAACACATTTCGCAACACATTTTTTTCTTATTAATTATTACTTAAAGGGGTAAATTATGGTTAATACTTTATTTTAAAATAAAATAAAATAGATCTATACGAATCTCAATAAAAAAAAATAAAAAAAATGGTATTAGTCTGGTTCACGACATTCTTAAAAAATGCTGATTTTTTTGGATTTTTTTTTTGAAATGGTAAACCATCCAGAACATGTCACGTGCCCCTACATGGAAATTTTTCTTGTTGCATACAAAAATAACCTGCGGCTCAAGGCCGCAGGTTAACAAAGTAAAAAAAATTGTTCAGTAAAATGGTCTTGTAATTGCTGCTTACTCAACTGCAAAGTAATTGATGGGTCATTATGCGGTTATATTGAGTACATTGATATAGACCTTACTATATTACTGATTTTACTGTTCAAAGAGACCATCATTGTTCTGTAAAACATAATAACTAATGATTTCTAATCATTGAAAAGAATTTTATCCAGTTATAACTAAATAAAACAATTGTATGTAACAGTTCTGTTCCTATGGAACATAGTTGCTAAACAAAGAAAACCTTTTTGACTCCCGGGTCATAAATTTATTTTTCGTTAAAGTTTGTAGAGCTGTATCAGACGATATTTTTTAATGTTTCAAATACTGAAAAACGATTATGCTTTCATATCCATTAGATCATTTTTCGCTTCAGATTTAACAGAAACTCTCTCTGTGATTTATTCGACATGCGAACAGTCCATTTTCATACGAAAGTTTTTCCAGAACACCCTATAAAATTATAACAATCGTCTATTTTTCGACGATTGAATCAAAGTACACGAAACCCATCCAAAGTTTTAATTTGCAATTAAGGTAGACTAGTATCATACTACAAACTATGCAATAAATTATATTGACATTAAATGACTGTTAAAACATCGAATAGAATAGAATAGATTTTATTTGCATATTTAGTCCTGAAAAGGACTTTTTACAAAACAACAATAATACAACTGATTAAATAGCATGGTAACAAATGGCGAGAAAGTATTCATATTATATGATATCAAACATAGAGAAAACGTTTATGTGTGTAACACGTCAGACAAATTTTGGCCCGGGTTCGGGAGAGACAACTTTATTATAAAATATAACACAACATTATAACATAACATTTAGTTATGTCACTCAGTTATGTTATTATTACTTTACGGATGTGGTATATATGCTCTTCAATTCCACCCTTACGGCGATATACAATGTATATCACCATGGAAGTGGAATTGAAGAGCACACATACCATACATATACATTTATAACAGAAATAGTGCGATAATTCAATGTAAGAAGAACAAACAAGTATACATGCATGAAAAAAACATACGTACAAAGACAAGACATACATATATATAAATGTTCAACAGGGACTATGAAATGGGGCCGTGTAGTACTACAATAAACAAACATTTTTAAAGAGTTGGTTTAAATGTCTGTCAAACATAGAAGGCAATTTTAAAATGCATTAATTTTACGATACCACATTATGTAGTTGTCTTCGTTCTATAAAAGCATGATGAATGAATGTGGCCAGATTTCTTATTTCAGATATATTTTCACTAGTAATTAACTGTACAAATTTGTACATATTGGGATTTCTCAAGTAATAGGGTTTAATAAATTTTCTCCGGATTTCAGTATAAATTGGGCATTGAATGATAAAATGATATTCGTCCTGTAACAAGTTTCAAGCAATACATAATCTTTCGTTGAAAGGTACCGGTTGAGATTTTTTCCATCTTCCAGTTTCTACATATAGCCGATGAGAAGACATTCTTAATTGTGACATAGATATTCTATATTTTTTTATATTGATAACCTCGAGATATTTATTGTGAGTAAAGTTATAAAAAGTTTTAAAAAACAACGCCCTTGGTGAGTTTTCTAATCTTGAATTAAAATCCTGAATCCAGGTATCACGGATCCTCTGTTTTACTAGTGCCATAAAGTATGTGTCGTTAACTACGCCTTGGTTTACCCAAGCATCGTGAAATCCCAGTTTAGCTAACAGAAGTTTAACACTCGAGACCCAGGTTACCGTGCGCGGATTTAATTCCGTATCATGTTTAAGTAAATTATAGGCTTGTTTAATATAGTTTCTGTCTTGTGCATAACAAATTTTTAGCCAATATTTAATTATGTGGTACATTCTCGAAGCTTCCATGTCGTACCGGCCTAGCTCGCCATATATAAAATCATTTTGAGTCGTTAGTTTAACACCAAGCAGACGTTTGCAGAAATGCAAGTGAATTTTTTCGACGTTGGTCGCTTTATAAAAAAACCATACTTCGGATGAGTAGTTTAGTATTGGGCTAATCAATTTATCAAAAAGTTCAAGTGTGTGTTTAGGGGATAAATCAGTAAATTTATGCAGTCTTTTGTTCATTTCAAAAATTGCCTTAAGAGCTTGACCTGCTAACATTTTTTCTTGACCCTTGAAAGAGCCACCCGGTGTGAACACAGCCCCCAGATATTTAAACGTACTAACAATCTCTAATTCAATAGTTTTGTAAGTAAATTTCATATTTGCTGGTAAGCGACCGCCCTTTCTAAAGACTACAATTTTTGTTTTACTAGTATTTACTTCGAGTTTCCATTTGTCACAATATTCGGATAAAACATCCAAAGCATGTTGCAACCCATCACTAGTTTTAGAGAATATAATAATGTCGTCTGCGTATAACAAGAGACAAAGTTTTAGATTACCAAGATCGATTCCATTTACACCTTTTTCAACAAATTCTTGTTCGATGTCATTTAGAAACATGCGAAATAAAAATGGCGACAAGCTTTCGCCTTGTCTTACGCCAAGATTGCACGAAAACGCTTCGCTAACATCATTAAGAAGTTTAACTCTAGAGGATATACCGCTGTACATGGATTGTATGACATTTAAAATATTTCCTCTTACGCCATAATTTATTAACTTGTACCATAAGATATCTCGTACGAAAAAATCAAAAGCTTTTTTGAAATCAACAAAAGCACAGAATAGTTTTTCGTTGTTATTCAGAGAGTGTGTGATAAAAGAGTTCAGTACAAAAATATTGTCAATGGTTCCCATTTTCTTTCTGAACCCTGCTTGCGCTTCAATATAAATTTCGTATGTTTCTGCCCATGCGTCAAGTCTTGTATTTAATACACGGGTGAATAACTTCCCTAAGGAACTCAAAATGGTAATGCCGCGGTAATTAGATGGGTCATCTCTATCGCCGCTTTTGTGAATCGGTACGATGTAGCCTTCACTCCATGTTTGTGGAAAATACCCGATACGGAGGCATGCATTGAATAGCTTATCGAGATACGGTAAAATCTGGTCAATTCCGTGTTTGAAAAATTCGTTTAAAAATAAGTCTGGCCCAGCAGCACTATTTGTTTTTAACTGCTTAATTGCTTTAACGATTTCCTGTGAGCTTATTTCCACGTTTAGTTCATCAAACATAATTTGGGTTTCGTCGTTTAAGAAATCGTCATTAAATCGAAGTATATCATCATCAGCTTGGTAAAATCTATCTTCTGGGTTGTTTATTGCTTTAAAATACCGCGCAAAATTATCTATGTTTACATCAGTTGCATTACATTGACTAACCGAATTTTTTAACATCCGCCAATACATCTTTGCGTTTTTTGGCTTCGAATTAACGAGTTTAGACGTTTCCGCCTTCCTAAATGCGTATTTTTTCTTTCTTATTTCGCTCTTATACTCAGATCTAGCCTTACAAAGGTTTTGTCTATTTTCGTCAGAATCAACACGATTATATTTATTGAGATTACCGTAAAACAAGGCTTTCCTTTTTGAACACTCGTCATCGAACCAAGTATTTTTAGTTGCATGTTTATTTTGTGTATCTTTTGTAGACTTGTATTTTCCAAATAATGGTGAGCATATGTTATCCATAGTGTTCGAAAATTCTGTTAGGCAGGTATCCACGGTTTGGGACGAAGTACACGACTCTAGTTGAGTTAAAAGAGCATTAACGGAACACAAGTATTCATCCGAATTTAATCCCTGAATGTGTGCGTATGTGCGTTTATCATCCCATTGGTAGGTAAAGTCGGCCATTTGCGAGGTTTTCTTATTTACAGGTACTGTTTATTGGTTTTAAGTGTAGACTTTAATGAAAAATGTACGGTACAATGATCTGAAAGAATGTTTTGTTGCCCCACAAAGAATTTATTAAACCAGATTAACATTGATGCACTAGCTATAACATAGTCAACTAAACTACTACCAGTTGGACCGTTAAACGTGCATGCACCTTTGTCATCACAAACTCTACCATTCATAATACGCAATCCACTTTCTTTACAAAAATCAATTAACAACCGACCATTTCTATTAACAATAGTATCCGACGTACATCTAGGTAATGGTGTATCAATGACGTAATCATCTGGTAAGTATAACGGTACATTTAAGTCAATATCATCGTTTTCTACAAAATCATTTAAGGAACCAGTTCTGCTGTTCAAATCGCCTAACAACAGGAATTTACATATGTTATCATTATCATGCGATATTTGGATAATTTCAGATAATATTTGATCATATATAGAAGTATTGTTTAAATGTTCTCTAGTACTGCCCTGTGGAACAATATAACAAAGACATACATATACGTCACATTCACTGTCAAACAGATCACGTGAAAATTTCAACCACATGATATCATCATTATCGTTCTCAATTAACTGAACATATTTACAGTATACATTATTTACATAGCAACATATTCCACCTGAATCACGTTTTGATTGTAAGTGTTTATCTGTACGATGTTTTGGATATAATTTAAAACCCTGAAAGTTCATATCAACTAGGCTATTCGACCATGTTTCCGTAAAGAAAATAAAGTCATTTGTATGGAATAAATCAATAACTTCTTGCTGCTCGAGTTTGTTTACATTTTTTGAGACCAAGCCCTGCGTATTTAGCAAGACAAAGTTCAATTGGGGTCTCTCCCAGTTGTCCTAAGTAGGACGCCCTCCCTTAGGCGTAGAATACACTGAACTGTTTTTGTCGTTTTGTCGAGTGCCGCCCGATGGGGGTTTCGGGCTCGACCGTCTACATTTCCGTGGTGGACGTATCGGAGTCTGGTCTTGTTGGGTGCTCGCGCCCTGTATTTGCACGTCAGCGACAGTTTTGTTTAGTGATGTTTCAGCACTTATCGGATTTACAGGTATAGTGGTGCTATCATTGGACACATTGACAGATATTGATTTGGTTTCCTCGGTGGACATATCCTGTTGATGAGTTGATGATAGCTGCTCATGGTTATTGGTCTCGGTATTGCTTGGTGTAGACTGCTCATTGTTATTTGACTCGGTAGACCTGAGTGTGAAGTTTACCGTATGTTGTTGTGGTACAGTTACCGGAGTTGCTATAACACTAGCTGAATTGTGATCAACACTTTGATCAACCACTGTTGTTACATTATATAGTTCGTCACATTGACGAAGTTGATTAAGATAGTCCATTCTATTCGTATTGAGCACTTCATGCCAATCAGGAAATTCATCCAGGATTACCTTTCCTTGGACTGCCAGTTTTGCTGGATATAAGATTTTACACTTGTCTCTTTTATCCGAATATTGGGATTTCATTATCTCGTAGAGCTTTTTGCGGGCTAATGCTTTTTCTATGGGATAATCCCTATCGATACCAAATCTGGTTTGCGCCAAACATCTTGCTTTACTCAGGATGTATTCAGTGTCACCAAAATCTCTGAAACAGACACAGATGGCACGTCTCGATACGTAGTTACGATTGAATGAAGGTTTTCCACCGACACGGTGAATTCGTTGTATAAACATAGTTGAAAGATCGATGTCCATGTAATCTTGCATAAATTGACATTACGCCAGAGCATGGATCGCTCCACCTACTTGTTTGTCGAAGGTTGCTTGGCGAAGGTTTTCAAGTTAATCCATTGGACTATGTGATTATAATTTACCGTTAAAATTGATTTAAAGTGTATCGATTGACAACTGGCGTAATGTCAACTGTCGTAAGGTGTCGTAACAGTTCTCATATTTTATGTCAGCTAAGCCGTAGAACTTTAAATTATTACGCCGACTTCGTGCGTTGTCATTAATACTATGGTAGGCTAACTGTTGAGTGAAGAGAATGTGTGAATCGAGTCGACGTTCAATCTTTTTAATGTCAATGACCGTCTGTATCAAATTTGAGCGCATACAAAGCAATGAGCTTTCAATAGTGTCTAATTTCTCCAATTTTGACAACATTAAAGATAGTTTTTCATCTATTGTTAGTGAGTTACACTTACTAGTGTCCGCATTGCTGTCAGGGCTGTGTATCCGCTTTGCTTCATTTGTTGACATCTTTATTGGGGACTGGTCACATGTCGACCATTGGAGTTTTACGGCGTCGAATCTATTATGAGTTTTAAAACCACAGTCCTTAGATGGCGTACTGCTGTGCATGATATATACCCACTAGTAAACTACCACGGGCTTTGTTTGGATGCGAGCTGTGGAGCTCAATATCTAGATCCAACATGAAAAAACTTGAACATACCCACCACATGTGCCTAAAACACACACAGGGGCTTCCAATACTTACCAGATCTGATATGGTGACGAGCGTGCTAGGATTCACATGAATTGAGGGTTATATAGACCTTCAAAAGTTGCTTTTTCTTGGTACGTTATGTCGCTCACAATCCGGAGACCTGGTCAGTAAACTTTTCCTTCATCGTCTGTTCCAACACGAGGGGAGGTTAACTGCCTGTTCCCTTGGATTCCTTCCCTGATATCGTGCGTATCCTTGCAAAATACAATCTGTCAGACTACTTGAATACATTTGTTCGGAATGGTAACTTTCCCAGTAAATTCACGTGGACAAAAATGTGTTAAAAATTCCATCAACGACCACGAACTTAATAGTCTACACATGCGTATGCGATCATCCACGGACTTTGAACTGTTCTCCAAAGTGCACAATACAATCACCGTGTCAAATATATGGCGGGTTGCTAAACTACGCCCACATTGCCTTGCGCTTATGAAGACTTTAGCTAAATGGTGTTGCTCAGTTCCGGTAACCCATGCAACCCAGTGTGAAGTGTGTCAAAGTAATTTTACTGGATACCAACTGTTTCATGTACTATTCCATTGTAAATCTGTTATCAGACAACAACGAAAAGACATCTTCATGTATCAAACTCTTTATGAACTGAACAAGAACTTGTATCGATTGTTAAACAGTGCTTGTAACGATGTATTTACCTGTTTTCTTCTTGGCGGCGTAAATTCTGAACTTCAAGCAATTATCTCTCTTGAACAATATCCAGATTTTTTGATACAATGTACCGAGTTTGTAAATTCTCTGCTCAATGTTTAAAAACTGTGCTGGACAATGATTGATATTATATGACCTAACTTTTCGATTACAGTATGTTATAATATGATTACAAGCACCTGGTAGCGCACTTTTGCTAAGGTTAAAGGCGCAGCTCTCCCTATCAAAAAGTACAAATTAAATTGCCTCTGCTACACTGTTTCTTTTTCGTTTTCGCAGTAACAGTGTATTATCGTGGGTCTTATTTATAAATGTAACTTTTGTGTGGACATATTTGTGTCTTCCCCCTCCTTTCCTTGTTAAGGGGTGGTCGTTTTATATCCTCACGTGTTATCTGGTGCTTTCAATCATCCTTTAAAAGCTGACAATCGTATGTTGAAAAAAAAATTGTTTACATTGTACATAAGTGTGCATGCGCGAGTATGATAGATTGTGTGGACAACTTAAGATATAAAACATGTCCTCTTGGGTGTGCGAGCGCGTGTGTGTGTGTGCGTGAGGGTGCGTCTCTGTGTGTGCGTGCAGGTGTACATGTATGTTTGTGAGCGCGGGCTTGTGTGTGTCTGTGAGAGTGTTCCTTGTGTAAATAATGATTTCCATTTGTATAGTATTTACTTTCGTATTGATATGTTATGCATATTTATGTGATATCTCCAGAAATTGGAGGCAATAAAAGATATATATATTTTAGTCCAGTGGTCACACGTTCATGGAAATATAGGTACAATCCTTCGATTTGATTGAATACACTAATTTTAGATCCTTTATATCAAATTAAAATAACATAGCTATATACACTTTAAATTTCCACTACTTTTTGTATGGTATAGTCTTGTATACCCTACAAAAAAGGTGTACATGTGCAATAGTAATTGTTAATGATCTAAACAATAATGTTCTTTAAACGACTTTTCTTGACCGTTTAATACCAGTATTATAACTTTAACGTTTAAGTTTAATGAACGGACAAAAACTAAGTTTACAATAAGTCTACTTACAAGTCAATGCTTCAGGAAGTTACATAGCAACTTATTATTTTACATCTCCGGTATTGAAATAATAAAATTGATGCGGTCGTAATGGAAACTGTACTAGTTGTGTTATTTTTGGATTTAACCCTTATATTAAATGATTTGGCACAGTAATGGCAATGGCGTTTATATTTGGTGAAGAATGTTTCAACCGCAAATTATCATCACAATGCATAAAATTGCACACAGAGCTTAAGTTTTCGAGAGCAAAGAAATAAGAATTCTGTTAACTCAAAGTTCAGAGTTAGAATGGACTGGTTTCGATATATATAACAAGTGGAAAATTAATTAATTAAGTCGGTAAACAATTCTTCTCGGTATGTTTATGTTATCCATAAGTATCGAATATGCTTTCAAAACCAGACACAAATACGTCTAAGTTGTATGTATCGATTCTGTTTAATCATTAAGTCATTAGGATAAGACGGTTTATTTAAATATAAAACATAGTGTCTCATTTATCGTGTTACATACGCTTTTTTGCAAGGCCAATGATGTACGTTTTGAACTCATATTCATTAGCCAAATTTCCACCGTTGGTATATCTTTAAAAGTTTGATTTAAGGAAATAATGTTAATATATGGGTATGTAAATGAAATTGACCAAATGCGAAGCATGGTTACTGTTAGAATGAAAACCTATCATTTATAATGCAATTAATTATAACGATATTCGCATGCAAATAATCAGAATCATTGATATATAAAATACTATAATACTATAGATGTTCAAACCTCAAGTTATCGTACATAAAACGAGTGGTGTGTTGTAACATGGGTGTGGAATTAAAATACTTCTTTCGAATAAGGAATGCATTTTACAGTATTAAAATATTTTGTGAAAACCTATCATATTAATGCAATAAATTATAAAGATATTAGAACACAAATAATCGTAATCGTTGATCTATTAAATAAAATAAAAATGTACATGTTATAATCATATTATATACAAATAGTTCCTCATATCTAGCGTTATTATTAGCCAAATGACTGAGAAAGCCATTCTTACAAGTTTTGAATATTAACTTATAATACAGGCACAATGTCTGATGCGGTCACAGACAATACTGACCCCCAAGATACATGCCTTACATTATTCAGGAAAATCATCACTTAAACAATTGAACAACACAAGCCATGTGTGTAAAAGAACATTCAATTGGAATCGTTACATAATGATATCATTAGTAGAATAAAATCATACACGCAGAAGCGGATCTGTCATTATAGGGGAATGGTTATCTCTGTTATTTGACAGATGATTGTGTTAGTTCAACAGATGATATTCATCATGAAATTCGAACATCTTTAATATAGGTTGTTTTTTTAAAAAGTGTACGGTTACTGGAGAAGAATAAAATGACTATGGTGTATTGAAATTCTTTGCCGTTTCTGTTATTGTTACATTTTACGACTTATGTCAATAATGCGTATATTGTTTTCTTAAGACGAAGAGTTAAAACAACAAGAGATCTTATGTTATATGACTGTGTTAGATTACAACTAACCAACACCATCGAAGATGAATGAGCTACGATATTCGCTTGAAGGGAAGGTCTATTGATAACAGACAAAACATGTACTACGAGTAACAACGCGAATCACAACGTATATGAAACAAATAAGAAACAGAAATCACGACAAAATGCTCGCTATCGGGAAACGAATTGCTCTTCGTGCAGATTCCATGATTGATTACACTGTAGAGTTATTGTACTGCATTGACTTCGTAATCCGATTTGTGTTGGTGAACCTGGCTTAACTCAGGTAACTAAGATATTAAATACATAATTAATATCAGTTTACCAAATTATTAAAAAGATATCAGCTAACTAAGTTATAAAGAACATATTTTTAGCTTACTTAGTTTTTAAGGACATGATGCAGCCCCAACTAAAGTTTGGAACCTGTCATAACTAGCCGATGTTATACAGACATGCTGCTGGAGTCAAAACGCTTTTTCACAAACATAACCGATACAGTACTTTTTTGTACATGGAAATTACGACATTCATTTTCGGCGAAACTTTATTATATACATGCTTACACTGGTGATTGAAGTCACTAGGAACGGTGCTCGAAGTTGTAATCTATACATGTTTCCATAAATAGACACGTGAAGCCACCGGATTCATGATTGATGTGTTTATTATGGAAATTATGATAATTGTGTAGCTATTCTTGGATCTTACGCTAATTAATTTAGTTAAATGAATGTAGAGTAAAAATATCACTATAAGAATAATTACATTGAAATCTGTCCGGATGATACATAAGTAAAGACCTACTTTTCATTTAATAGATTTTGCATATGCCAATTTCTCCGGGGAATTTAGAGACTTAAGCTAATTGTTCTGCTAATTTCCTAATTATGATGGTTGTGTTACTATAATTAGATAATAATCTTAACGACTTAGTTAAATTTACGGGTGCAGTATTTACAACTGTGTTAACAATTAGAATACTTAGTACACACCATTGTTTCAGGAAGATATCGAGTAAATGATTATTTTCCAATTTGCATTCTGATACTTAGTTATTGAAACGGTCATTATTGAAATCATGATGACTGTAATATGTTTGAATCTCATTATACGTCTTTTATTAGTTTAATGAATAAGTTGTATCACGCTGGTAAATACAAATGAAAATGTATATTCCAATGAAATAGGGGTAAAACAATATTTATCTCACTTGCATTAAGGAGAAGGATAAAGACAACCAATCATATTACACCATATTTCACTCTTGTAACAGGCGATATGATTGGCTATCCTTATTCTCAAACGGTAGAGATCAATATTGAACACCACCCAAAATAGATGCATAGTTGAGTCCTATTTTTTAGTCATGTCTGCATCCCTGTATATACATGTACCTATTATTTCGTTTATACTCCGATACTGCGACAGTGGTCGAGTGGTTAGGGCGTTCGCCTTTTGAGCAAGAGGTTGAAGGTTCGTATCATGGTTGAAGCTTGGTTAGAACTAATGAATGCGATGGGATGATGAGCCGCCAGCTAGTTTAAGAATGGTTACCATAGACCCATATCTACCAAGCGCACCGGCGCACCGGTAAAACAAGAATTCAGATGCACTGTGCGCACAGCAGATATTAGTTTTCATGAATCAAATTCGCTGTCCAGATCATTCAATGGAGTGACCCTATAATAAACACATCTTTACCTCAGAGATACACTTGATAATATTGACTGGGTCTCGAAAAGCAACGATGACTAAACATTATATTTTATGGCGTACATTCAGGGTCAATTTAAGTTGCAATCTGAGCCTCAGTAAATGTCTATTGCCAGGTGCATTGATAAGGTATGCTATTTTGTGAATAAGTCCATTTTTATCTATCATTTGTCGCTAATGAATTTTTAAAGATGAATTAACACCAGTATATTTAGGAAATTATTTTTGTCAAAACATGCTGTTTGTTATGTTCCGATTTCCTTGTAAAATATCCTCCCATATTCATTATCACTTCTCACTGTGTAATCATTACAAAGGTATCATTTCATTACTTTAATCAAGATTCAAGAGGTCAGTCAAGAATTTACGAAAGCACGGATTCATTGTTGGATGCAATAAACACTTTGTACTCACTTATTGACTATGTACATGTGAGACTTATAATACCAGCATGGAAACTGACGATTTGTCGTCAAATTTAATAGCATGAAGTGTTTGTAGTTTAGAAATGGAAAAGTTGTGTACACTCGCCTATGTAGACTAGTTCGATTCCATCATGACCAACTGATTTCATATGAACATTTGAGAACTAGCCTACTACCACATTAACAGTAATTTGAAATGATAACGTTTAGGGCAAATTGACAGTTTAAGCCAACATTCTAGATCAGACTTATTTTCGTCTTAACCATTTCAAGTCATAGGGTTTACCACATCAGTTACAATGCAGCGTTAAGTCATTAAGTAGCCTAGTAATTGACTACATTTTTGTACATCATATATTTTAATAAAACTGCTTTTTGATTACAACCGTGATACTTTTTATATAAGAATTGAATGTTTACCTTTGTCTTGTGGATCGTTTAATAAAGCTCTCGTTGATAATTCAACAGAAAAGGGTATTTAATCCCATCTCTGTATTTTGTGTTAAACATGCAAACTTTTACAGTTTCTGTTACGTTGGTATCATCGGCATGTGAAATGCCTACGGCCAGATCAAACTTTAAAATAGAAAATTACTGCTAATAAATAAGCTACAGTAATGCGGAAAATTTCATGCAATTCATTTCTAATTAATAGCATTGTTCCGCCTAATAAACTGAAACGAAGCCTCGAATACCTTTTACAAAGAACTAAAGTAGTTGTCTATCCTGCTTAATTCACCTATTAAACAAACTATTTGTTTCTACGTTATAATAGCTGATCAGTATTGTTGCACGCACGCCACTTCTGTGATTAATAATGCTAGGAGTCTCGAGTGAGGACTTATAATTGAATAAGATTGTCTACTCAGAAACAAGAAATAATTAGGTTATAAGGTTAGCTTGGTGCACGGAACGCATCAATCACAATATTGTATACATCTCTCGTTGACTTATCGTCCGTAAAGTAGTATATATACAAGGGCACTATGCAGATGGAAACTGAATGTGCATTTTGTCCTTTATAGGAAATTTAAGGGACCAGCCAATTATTATGTTATGCTGTAGTGTATGGTGTACTTAAGCTTTACACTTTGAGTGTGGATGACACAAGTATAATATTTAATCCAGGAAAAAATGCATTTAAATTTCTTAGAAGAGAACTCATTCTATAAGCCATGTATCGGGCTCTGTTCTTTTCAGCGGTTTAAAAGAAATCTCCGTGATAGTATGCTGACTTGGTGTCAAGAGTCTCCAATCCAGAGAAAATGAACTTCTATTCCATAGCACAGACATCATTCTATTTAAATATGTTCATTTCTTTTCAGCAGATGAAAAAGTAAATTGTTGTTCCGTACTTTGATCATATATGTTACGTTATTATATTTTGTCTTGGATATTTTAAATGAAATTTTGATGAAACGACATTATGACATGCAACGCCACGTATCGTTCTCCGTAATTTGATACCAATTCAGTGGTTTTTGTAAATTAATGGTAAGTACAATCCGTGAGAAAATATGTTTTAACAAGTACACATGCGATCTTTTTGAAAGCAAAAAACACGCAAATGGAAATTGTTGCAATGGGACACCGGGAAAAGAGGCGCAGCAGCGTAATTGTGTTAGAATAACTATGTTTCGCTTTCTTCAGAACAGTTTTATGGCAATGCATTAGTGATTTCTGTAAAAGTTTAACAATGTGATATACAACCATACTGTGATGATATATAGTATCATTTTTACAAGTATACTAGTAGAATTATTCGACAATACAAGAGCTTAATGACTCGCTGCCATTTCTTATGAAGGAATAAAATACCCAAACACGATGTTTGATTCCGATTTCATACATATCTTTTTTAAAGACTATTATATTATAACTATTTGATGACTATCCTTTGGTGATAAGGCAGGGAAAATATAAAAAAAAACAAATTGAATAAATGACCTTCTGAACAGAACTCTGGCATGGCGAAATCGTCGTATGAACAGTCGTGTTCATTCCAAGATGCCGGTATAACAAGGCAAAGGGTGAATAAAAAGCACGAATATGTGTTTTAAGGTGGTTCTGTAATATTTACGGAATATCTTAAGGTCAGTAGTCGGTTCATCTGGTCCTTGAAGGAGTGTTATGAAGCATCATAATTATAGATGTACGCTCGCATTATCACGGGAATCGGTAATAATTCATATTGTTTTGTCTGGTGCTGAGAAGAAAATTATCATTATTCGTACGTGTTAAGTAAAGATAGGACACATGTCGTATCAATATGCAATAAAAGTATGTTTATAGACTCCATATTATACAGTTTATATACTTCATCAAAGTCGGTGGTCAGTGGTTTTTCTAGCAGGGGAATAACAGATTGACCATACGCTAACGAAAATGTTAGTTGATCATGAGCGAACGTTTAGACTTTTTAGAAAATAACTCATGCGAGAATAACACTACTCACAGTGTGTTTATCCTTACATCCTCCGGAAAAATGCCCTGCTTTATTTACGGTATTTATCTAATAACAAAGAAAATATACCTTTATCTACCCTTACAACTGCACAGAATCGAATTGAGCATAAAGCAAGACTTGTAATCATAACACTGGAGCTTATTTTTGTTTGTAGTTGTGTTTTCTGCTATATTATACCTGAAATTAAATGTGAGGAACTTAATGTAATGGGAAAATCGACAATCGAAATTTCGGAAATTTTTTCTTTAGAGTATTAATTGAACTAAAATAAGATGTGTTCTGGTCTTCGACTATATCGAACTTTCATAGTTACACCTTCACGAATGACCTTTGATAATTGATTTTTATAATGCTCGCCTGTACTAATATTTACATAACACAACACACATTACGTCCCTTATTTGTTGATAAGCGATCATTTGCACAAAATGTTATAATTAAATTGTTTTTTATGATATGCTATAATACACCTTGTTCCGTTTTGTAAACTGGCGACTTTGGTTGATGCATTGCACAACCATTGTACTCTGTTAGATAAGGAAGATTGGATGCTATAAGGATATCATGAATGGGTTGTCTATTTAGTTCCGGTAATTAATCAAGATTTACTACGTCTGTCTGATAAGACACAGACTTGTGCGAGATTATACGATTTACATGAAGTAAGCTTGTTAGGAATGCATATCACGCGACGGATCTTGATGTTGTAATTATGCACTACTTCTCTTTCCATAGGGACATTATACGAGGTCAGCACAATTTGAATATGCACTTTATGCAAACCTCTACAAATACTAATACTGTAAATGTTCGTACTGCAACTACGCATGCTTAGTATAATTGTATATTACTGTAAAATGTGTACTAAGACCACGTACGCTTTGTTTAATTATATATTATTTACAATATAACTAGAAGACAAAACTATATACCGCAAAAGTACTCGATTATTCGGGTTTGTTTAGGAGACATTGTCTATAAATGAGGTTTTGTTAATGATCACTACCTATGATGTTGAAGCAATACATTGTGCTTTTAACCGATATGTTTTGTCATGTTGCGGTTATAAATAATTGGAAGGAGTTATAATGCCATGGAATCAATAAAATAGTTGCACCTTTTACTAGATGTTTTAAATGTACCTTTACCAAAAGCAATAAATAGATTGCAAGGTTCTAAGATCTGGGAATGATCTTTATACATTATAAAAATAACATAATGTTATCGACAATGTAAATATGAATTGCTATGATGTTGTTGCTAATGTATTAAATTGTACTGCTCTGGAAGCGTTACACACATGCAAATCGTGGTGTGATGTATTAGTTAGATAAAAGATTGCTGTCGCTTAATGTGCGATAATTTATCGTTCTAGATGTTAAAGATAACGCACCGACTTTGCAGATATCTTCTGTATTAATAAAACAAACAGATACAGAGCTTCTCTAGTTACCTGCATCGGCGCACCGGGTGTTTAACTCATTATAAATTATTATATTGAAACATGTTCAGATATTAACTAACTGCAGTCGATCTATGACAATTATAACTTATAGTACGTTTAGGTTCGTATGAGATTTGTTAACTTATAATGGGTTTGCCCTTACAATATATCAGAAATAGCCACGCGTCATACTAATTATGAATTGTCTGTCCCGGTAATACACAGGAGAATATACTGAAATACTCAAATACTCGTATGTGCATATTGGTCAATATTTAATAAAAAATATTCGATCCAATCCTTAAGACTGCATCTATTTTATATCAGTCGCAAATAATCCACAGATTAAAAATGCAATAATATATGTCCGTTGATTTCTTTAAATAATCAAAACATATTTTCTCATAGCCCAACCCTTTTCATTTAATAAATGGTTCCGTAACACCTTCCTGTGCTTATAAATTTTACTGGGATTGTATCAATGACTTTTTTAATTAAAAAACTCGAATGCATTTATTGTTAAAGAAGTTTACCGCAGTTAAGTGTAAAAGCTAGAGCTAGAAGCAGACTCTTAAAATTGGTTATTGCAAATATCATTCGGATATTTATAATTTCATTTTCAAATGAACATCCCAGCTCGCCGCTAGGACCATAGCCAGGTTTCAGAGAAACAACATGTGGCGCATAAATAATGGTTACAGTCCCTCGAAAACATATTCAATATTTGATCGCATGCCTAAATTATAGGATGGCGACCAACATAAAGAAACACAAGTTACTCCAACTAATTATACTAGGTATTTGTGGTGTACAGTCTATGTGCATTAGCGATCGCTAAGTTACAAATATACTGTAAAATCATTGATATTCGTGGAGATGTAATTTTGTGGATGACCTCGAAAACAAGACTGAATACCCCAGGAATGTTAATGATTCTATAGAATCTGACTTAGTGGATGTTGTGTCCTTGAAATTACGACCAAATGAAATCAATTTATTTTACAGTACATTTCATTGACTTACATTTGATGTATTTTAGATTTAAGTGCGTTACTTTGTTTAAAGTTATTATGCATTAGCCAAGGAACTTTGCAGAGGTTAACCTGTCATTACGCAATTAGACGTTTAAGTATATTCTCGCTGTTTTCTATAATTCGGTACTACGTAAAGAATGGCACTGCACATTTGCTTTGTACTTCAAAATGGATTTTATGCTATCAACTTGACTATGATGTTTATGTACATTGATAAGACTAAAATAAACCATGTTTAATAAATGCTAGTACGTACGACATTTTTTATGTTTACGCATGCAAATAGAGAACTCGTTTTAATAGAATAATCTACTTTTGTGGTTGTTAACATCGTACATGTTCATATAATTCATTGACTTCATTTGTCTGACAAAAAGTTAACATGGCGAACGGCAGCGATTGTCCGATCAATTCATTAAGAAAAATCTGATCCGACAAACTGACGAACGCGCCACACCAGTGGCCCTGATGACACTTGTGAACGTTTAACATTATGCCAGCCAAGCAATGAAACAATGCTAACTGAGATCTGCCGCAATTATACTGGTATTAGTCGGTCAAGCTGAGTTGATCCTTTGTTTTGTGTGATTAACATTATAAAATAGTTGACTAGTAACAAGGAATAAACTGTCCGTCTTGGACAATGCGAGACCTTGAGTATGTTGTCATACTAAACTGAATGGAATTAATATACTATTCATATTGCCAGTGTAATTATGTGTTAAAACTGAAAACAAACAGCGTAACTTTATTGTAGTAATATCTTAACCTAGTAAACAACAGTATTGTAGTCTACTCCTATCCATGTTTGAAAAGGTTGGATTGGACTTTACCTTCTACATGTCGCTGGCTTAGAATGAGAAGGTCGTGAGTACAAACACAGTATTTTGAGAAACAACAAAATTTTCGAAAGTTAATCTTCACTTATAGTAAAAGCAGCTGTTTCAACTTCACTTTGGTCAACATGGCATTTTAAGGAAAATAGGCTCATAATGAGCTTTGAATTTAAATATGCATCAGTCCTATATAGTCCAGTCATTGAAGCTAAAAAATATGGTCAACCTCAAACAAGTTGCAAAACAGAGTTTCTTTGCATTTTCACCATCTACAGACTATTGCCAACTACAGACAAAACGTCAAATATGCAAGTTCTGTGGGGAAAATACAAAAAAGATCGACATGTTTAAGGTCACTTTTAGTAGCAATTTCAGCATTTTCCTTATTTCATACTACATGGGGAATTTTAAGTTCTAGTAATGCCCGTGTAAGTCGTTTAATATTTACTAATTGTACATTAAAGCTTATATTTTCTGAAAGATACAATCTTCCTCTATCGAATACAAATAGATATTATCATCAGACAATTTAATATATGCCAGTCAACGTGTTGGTATACTACCCATTCAAATGTCGACAAAATGACTCAAAATATATAGCACTTGGAAGGGGAAACATAAGTTTTATTCATTTCTTTAATATTAATCCAATTTGTTTAAAATTTTCAAATATCATGTGTTGTATACATGTGTGTCAAATGGAAAAAGGATATTTGTGTTTGGACAGTATACAATAATTATTATATACGGAATACCGTTAGGGCCATCGTGGTTACACATTAAAATCCAGAGGGCGACAATGCGACAATGCGATAGTACGATGGCGACAATGCGATAGTACGATAGCGACAATGCGACAATGCGATAATACGATGGCGACAATGCGACAACGCGATAGTACGATGGCGACAATGCGACAGTACGATGGCGACAGTACGATATGACTATCGCATTGTCGCCATCGTACTATCGCGTTGTCGCATTGTCGCCATCGTACTATCGCATTGTCGCCATCGTACTATCGCGTTGTCGCATTGTCGCCATCGTACTGTCGCATTGTCGCCATCGTACTATCGCGTTGTCGCCATCGCGTTGTCGCATTGTCGCATTGTCGCCCTCTGGATTTTAATGTGTAACCACGATGGCCCTAACGGTATTCCGTAATTATATACATGGATCTATCGATGCGGGGAAAATAATGTTTGTTCTATCTGTCTGTCCGTCCACAATTGCATCTGTATTCACAATTTTGACTTTATGATTATGAAACTTAGTCAGAGTTATTATCTGAACAAAATTTAGGCCAAGCTAGGAAATGGATGATCAAGGGTAAAAAACTAGGTCACTAGGTCAATTTGTAGTAAAATCCTATGCAGTCACTAGAGGTCATAATGTTGGCCTAATATTTATGAAACTTAGTCACAATAATAATATCAACAAAATCTACGTCAAATTGGGTCATCAGGTGTCAAAAAGTAGATCGCTAGTTCAAATCAGAGGAAAACGTTGTGTAGGTACATAAGTCACAATTTTGGTCTAATCTTTCTGCAACTCGGTCACAATATTGATCTCAAAACCAAGTGACCTAGTTTGAACGCATGATAAGTAAGTATTGGATTTGACCTAGATTTTGTTTTCGGTGTGGTTGTCGGCATCCATATTCGGATTTTCCATGCCTTACTTCATATACACAAATACATAGTCAAATACATGTCTCCAAGCATCAGATACTTGTTTCGTACATGCATCCTCTAGCACTTGCAGTAAATCATAGTGTAATGAGGGCCACAGTTTCTGTAAAATATAATAAAAAGAAATATCTATACATGTATATGTACGAGTCATTGGTTAAATATGTTTCAGAGACTGGTTAATTTTGAATCTCTGAATCAAGAGGTCACGAAATATAAGCGAAGCATAACTATACTAGTAAAGTATGGAGAATTTAGAATTATAATATGTATTTGACATGTCATTTCTTTCTTATGGTTCGGTTAACGCCACCCGAGCGAATACTTGTGTAGGTTTTTAGGAAAAGTTTCTGAGATATTATCTTCGATCAAATCACTCACATCTGGAGATAGTTTACAGGTGCAACAAAAACATATCAAGTACGTATTGCTTGATAATTTCTAGTATGGTTTTGTCAAATGAACGACGTACATCACTGAAACCTATTTTTTGAAAAGGTTGAAATTATAACACGATCGAAACAAGTTATACAAAGAAGCATAAAATAATGTTTCCTACGTTATCGTAGACAATGAATCGCAAATTATACTACGTCAGCAATATTCTCATGTCAGCATTTCAAAATTGGCCACACGTACTCATTGCAATAACGATTAAATATTGTAATTCCCCTAACCACTGGCGATGAGTCAGACAAAGCACTTGCTATCGTTACCCCCCCCCCAGAAGATATTTCTAGTCAGCTTATGTACTCCCAATCGCAATAAATGGCTCATTTTAACAACACCGAGAATACAACAAAGATGTTTTGTTCAAGTGTGCAGTATCTTTTCACCCGTAAATAATTAACAATAAAAACAGGTTTAACCTAACGAGGTTTCTAGAATCTAATGCATAATAAATAGATTATTGTTTACCAGGAATAATGTCTATTTACATATTGCCAGAATAAGGATTGTGCAAGTACAGTCACCTGCAGTAGAAATAAAGATTTCCATGTTCATTTGAATTACGAACTACAAAGTTTTTGATTGTTGTGCAAGACATTAATCTGCGAAGTATGGAACTTGTCGTTTGAGGTTATTAGCTATGCTTTAGCATTTAACGCTATGTCTTAACTTTTAATGTTAGGTGCGATACATAACGTCCGTTTATGGTTACAAAGGTTTATTTTGGTTATATTGATAATTGATTGAAGATACTTTTCTAAATATCTCATATTACTGCTGATATACTTTGATTAAAATTAGTTGAAACAAACACTTGACATCAGTTCCTTGAACATTTGTGGTTTGACTAGTCGATGTACGTGCGTCTGTCCTAGTGAGATGAGAACACCGTTAAGAAAATGTGAATCATCCAAACGTTCTACTGCCGCACCAAGACCTTCTAGGACAGTGATAGCATGTTTCTGTAGTATATCTCGATCGATGTTACTCTCCAGTTTGTTGTCCTGATTTATTTGTACAATCTTGGGAAATACTGATTTCATTGATGGTTCAGTCTCGAAAAATCTGAAATACACGACAAAAACAAATAGGTAAATCCACTAAATACATAAAATTCTGGTAATGATTCGTTAGGTCATTTTAAGTCAGCAATCAAGTCTGTTCAGTAAATGAGACACAAGCCGGCACAAAGCATTAACTTAATTTTTCATTTGAAGAATTTGTTGGGTTTTAAATGAGGAGAGAAGTCGGTTCACTTAAAAGGACACAAGCCGGTACATATTACATTACATCGTACGTGAGTAATGAGTAATTTTTTATCTTCTGTTCCTTTAAACGATATATCTTATGTATGCGTTCACATTGTCACACTGGTCTCATCTTCAATAATATGAATATTATTGAGAACCAAGCCAAGTAAAGACTAGGCAATTTTTTCTAGACTTGGCCATTATCTTTTCACTTTTATTACTTCATATGCAACATAAGACGGCGGTAGTATTGTATACATTTGTACTGCATTATCCGAATGATGTTATTGAAACTGACGGGATATTTCTTACATTTGCACTTAAGGAGGTACGACCTTATTTGGTTTAACGCTTGAATTTTACCGGAAACAACTTACTGAGTTAGTCTGGTAGAAAGAACTTTACGATACAAAAATGCCATCAAAGTCATTTTCTGAGATACCGTGATAAATACATTAGATAAGTCAGTGTAACAAATAGGCTTGGTCTGTTTATATGGAATCTAAGTATCTGCTTTACTTGTAAAACCAACAAATTAAAGCTGCGTTCGTCGATCCTGTACAAGCATCAACCGATTAGAATAAGACGCTTCATTTACATGATATACACGTTGTCTTATTTATCATACAACGTCGGTTTAAATGCGATTTATTCAAAACATTTCGTCCAGAGCACATACTGTAATCAATTTTCCACCACTTGCATTTTCTTTTAAGAGTTAATACAAACAATGTTCACATCTGGGACGGACATTCATTCTTCAATGCACTCTAAAAAAATCACCAAAATGTCGAAGACATATCGAATGCTGTTATTACATGATGAAGACTTTACTATACCACTAGGATGTTATTGCGACGGGGCTTATAAACAAGTAAGCATCTAATTTTGAAGCAATTGTATTCGTATAAAATCTTACAGATAAAACTTTCTGACGATTATTCCGTCTGTCCATCATTCTTAATTTTTAACAAGATACAATTGTTGAGAGTTATCAGAAGAATGCTAACAACCAGGGAAACACACGGCATTTAGTAGGTAAGTTAGCTTGTCATGACTCTTTTTATAGTAGAACAATTATTTAGTGATATCCATTTTCAATATGGTATACTTAAATCGTGACGTCGTCTATGGTATTTTGTAAGTAGAAGCAAAAAGTGCATGTAAATTGTTTTGAAATGCATGGTAGCCACCACAATAGTATATACAATGTGAAAATGGTACTTGTATATCAAGCACATAAGTTTTCAATTACAAATTAGGAGCGAAACAAATGTGTTCGAGTAAATATAAAGTAAAATGTTCACATTTATTGTGCAGGAAGTTAACACAGAGTATGTGTTGATTGACAATACGTGTCAAGTAAAATGTTCATAATCATTCCCTCCAATTATTTCTAATAAGAAATATACGTTCAACTTACTGAGACAATCAATATTTGTGTGTTCTCATCACGTTGATATAATATACATATCCTTGTATGCGCAAACGTCCATACATCAAATGGTCCTGATAGAAATTAGTTTTGTGTTACACTGAATCCTTATCTCTCGTGTAATGAAACATTTTACAGTATTAAGAGAAAGACAGTCTAGTTGTACGTTTAACTCCAGTTAACTTATTCCGAGATATGTATGCTATGTTAAAATTTATACGTTCTAGCAGACAGAAAGATGCCATCTTATAAATAACCTACATGCTGTTAATATAAAGACAATATAATTTCTCCAAAGTGTTTATCTGAACAATAGACTTATACACAGAGACCCCATACAATCGTGTTAATGTCTGATACAACTTGAGAACCAGACCAGAAAAGCTGGCAATCAAAAACAAACACAGACACTGAAACAAAGCCTAAACGTTACATGAAGGTATTTGATAATGTACTACAAAAAGACTGCGAATATAACAGAAGACAAAAGCCGTCTTCATACTGTAATAAGTAAAGGCGTGTAAGCAAACTGTTATTAGGCAGAATTTCAATAAAGTCATTAAATGACTATCAACTGTTAGTTATATATTAGAAACGAATATCTAATGAAAGAGAAAACATCGGCATCTCTATAAAATATGATAATTTACTAAACCTCTTCCATTCTAATGTACTACAGAACAGTAAATATATTGCTAAATTGTAGTACTGGATCTGTCATTATTCGAACAACATGGGAGGGATATAGATATCATTGATTGTTGTTGTAGTTCAACAGAAGATATTCACCTTGTCATTCGAACTCCTTTAACATATAATACATGTACATGTAGGTTAATGTTCAAGATAACTATGGGATAAAACCTGCGGATGTATTAAAACCCTTTGCTTTATTGTTTTATTTAACGACTGATGTCAATAATATTTATACTTTCCTTTTACGACGAAACATTTTTATATTCAGCGTTGTGTTACACGAATAAGCTAGGGTACAACTAAGTTCGTTTATCTTAAATGAATGAACTACGGTATTCACATAGAGGACACCGATGAAACGTGCTGTATATAGTACATTTTGTATATACACGTAGCAATCTTTAACATCGCTTTAAACGAAGTCAATGAAATAAATAGTCAGACAAAAATCACGACAAAATGCTCAATATCGGCAAAATAATGCTTCTAGTAAATACAGAGCCCATGCTTACGCTGTAGAGCTATAATACTGTATTCTGAGATAATGTAATACGATTAGTATCCTCGTGATCCCGACTTAAGTCAGCTTTCTTACTTATTAAGGACATATTATTAGCTTACTTAGCTGTAAATGACATGATACTGCGGAGACTACTGCTAGGCTCCCTAGTAATACGAATCGATGTTATGTTAACGTTCAGCTGAAGTCAATCCCCATTTAATAAGTACCGCTGATACAGCCAATGTAATTGTGAGAAAGAATTAAATGTCATTTTTATTCTGCTCTGCTAATTTGAATTATGCAACCGTGATTTCATTTGCTTGCATATAGAACATGTGTATAAATCTATATTTTCTATGAAGGTGAAATTGTTTGCTATTTTGTAAATCAAGAATAAAAGTAACACTACTTTATCATCAAATAGATCAGGATTTTTCTATCTAAAACGAAGTTTCCATTCGGATAGTTGGCCACCTCCACACATTATTCGTACTACCAAGGGTTGTCAGACCTAGACTAGTTCGGTGTTCGTCAAGCATTTATAATTACAATAGTTCAATACTCATCTTACCCTAAAAAGAACCGATATTCAATCTTGGACCAGAAATAAATGTGGCAACTGTAAGAAAACAAGGTAAAGTGTAAAAAAGTCTCTTCTGCATTAGTTTTATGCAATTTATCAGTTGCAATGACATGACATGCCTTCTATAGAAACGGTTATTTTGATTGAAAAATGACTGGTCCTGTGTCTTACAAAAGTCCTTAGCCACCATGGTGACCTTCGGAAGCCATTAAGACAAACATGTTTTATATAATTGCAGAGTATCCTGGTACGCATAAGAACAAATATTCCTTGTAACTGAACTCGCTGAGAACGGCACTAGGAATTATAATCTATATATCCAACATAGAAATTTGAAGTCAATGGAGACATGATTAAAGTGATAATTAAAAAAAATAATAATTATGTTGCCATTTTTGGATCGCACACTATAGGTCTACAAAGACCTTCGAAACTTCACCTTTGGACGAGTTTATTATCCAGTGTTGAATAGGTATTGAAATACCTTTACTATAGAATATTGGTTTAAATAAATAGGTAATGGTGAACGTTGTCAGTTGTCTGCATGGTGCAGTGGTCATAGTACATCGCTTTCAATCGTCAATTTTTTCTTTCCAGTGTGGGTTCGAACCCACTAACGAACATTTTTTTATATTTGATAAATTTATACTAACATGTATGATACATGCATTCATTGTATTAACTGATTATGATCGCATATCATTATATTTTTCTATGTATACATTCATTGTATAAATTATAAAATGTGTCAGTGTAAGTATCATCTGAGTTACGCTTAGACAACCTTATATACAGTCTATAATCAATTAAATAATACAGTCACTGATAAAGATTCAGTATGGACGTGTCCACTTACATGTCAATCAATGCTTCAGGAAGCTTCATAGCAACTTATTATTAAACTTCGGTATTGAAATCACAAAATTGATGCGGTCATAATGGAAACAATACTAGTTGTGTTCTTTTTGGATTTAACCCTTATGTTAAATGATTGGGCGCAGTAATGGCAATGGCGTTTATATTTGTTGAAGAATGTATCCACCGCAAATCATCACCACAATGAATAAAATTGTACTTTTCAGTGGCACACGGAACTTAACTTATCGAGAGCAAAGAAGTAAGAATTCTGTTAACTCAAAATTCAGTGTCAGAATGGACTGGTTTCGATATATAATAAGTGGAAAATTAATTAAATAAGTCGGTAAACAAATCTTCTCGGTATGTTTATTTTATCCGTAAGTTTCTTATATGCTTTCAAAACCAGACACAAATACGTCTTAGTTGTATATTACAATTCAGTTTAATCATTAGGCTATTAGGATAAGACGGTTCATTTAAATATACAACAAAATTATCTCATTTATCATGTTACATACGTTTGTTTGCAAAGCCAAATGATGTACGTCATTAGCCAAATTTCCACTGTTGTTATATCTTTCGAAAGTTGATTTAAGAAAATAATGCAATAAATAATAAATATATTCGCATGCAAATAATCAGAATCATTGATATATAAAATACTATAGTACTATAGATGTTTAAATTTCAAGTTTACGTACATAAAACGAGTGGTGTGTTGTAACATGGGTGTGGAATTAAAATACTTCTCTCGAATAACGAATGCATTTTACAGTATTAAAATATTTTGTGAAAACCTTTCAAATTAATACAATAAATTATAAAGATAATAGCACACAAATGATTATTATCGTTGATGTATGAAATAAAATAAAAATGTACATGTTCAAACTTAAAATTATCTCAAAGAAAAACGAGTGTTGTGTTGTACCATTGAGGTTGAATTAAAATACGCTGCTGTACTGAAGATTTTATGTTAAATAAATAGCAGCAAAGAAGACAGAGTTTACGCTCTAAAAGAAAATTTAATGTTTGCGCTGTGACGGACCATTTCACGCTCCATGCTATACAAGAATCTTAATGGCATGATAACGGCACAATTCTTCTCTCTTATTACGACTGCATTCTAAACTATTTTGTCATGGCGGCATGTTTAACTCTACGTAGTCAATTTAGAGGTGAATAAGCTACATAACAATACTCTTACACACAGATCACCCATACATTGTTGATCATATTTGATATAGCTTGGGAACCAGACCACATAAGCTGGAGATCAAATACAAACACATATACTGAAACAAAGCATAAAGTAACATGGAATCAATAAACACAATCAAATATTAAAGATATTTTATACAACTAATATTGTACTAAAAGAACCATTGAATATAAAGACAAAAAGCCGTAAAGGCATTGTATTAAATCATGTAGGTTATGATATAAAGCAGACTATCACTAATGTTTACAAAAGACGATACATATCGATTTTGAGTTTACCTAATTTTATTTAAAGAGAATTCAACGTCATTGTTACACGCTTACTTAATTAACTTGGAATCTTCCATGACATGCGTATGTCTTTCTTTTTGCGAACGATACAGAACAGCATAGTGATCAAATACGGATCTTCAGCTAGGATATTCAGCTAGGACAACAAATGGTGCCTGTAATAAGTTAGCTTTTGACATATGGGACTTGTGCAGATTATTTCATCGTTCGGTTATGTTTTGTTGAGTGTGTCGTGTATTTGTGGTATGTTATTGCTATGTTTACTTTTACTCAGCTGTTTAATTAAGCTGAGTGCCTACTTCCCTATCCGATAAAACGTTAACTTATAATGCAGGCACAATGCCTGACACGGTCACGGACAACCCCGACCTCCAAATACTCTTAAGATACACTTCTTTGTTACACTATTCAGGAACATCATCACTTAAATAACAAAAAAAAAACTAGAACAATTCAATTCATGTGTGTAAAAAGAACATTTTATTCAAACGTTACATAATGATATCATTAGTAGAAAAAATCACACACGTTGAAGCGTAAAGTGGAAAATTTATCTCTGTAATTCGACCGTTGATCGTGTTAGTTCACCAGAAGATATTCACATTGAAATTCGAACATCTTTAATAATCTCGTATATATGTTACAGAGTATGGCTACTGGAGAAGAAAAAAACATGTACTACAAGTTACTACGCGAAAAACAAAATAAATAAACCAAATTAGAAACAGAAATCACGACAAAATGCTCACTGTCGGAAACGAATTGCTTCTTGTGCAGATTCCATGATTGATTACACTGTAATGCTCGGGTACTCTATTGACTTCGTAATCCGATTTGTATTTATTCTCGTGGTCCCGACTTAACTCAGGTTACTAAGTTATTAAATACATGATTAAAATCAGTTTACCAAATGATCAAAAAGATATTATCAGCTTACTAAGATATTAAGAACATATTTTCAGCTTACTTAGTTCTTAAGGACATCATGCAGCCCCAATTATTGTATGCAACCTGTCATTTCTAACCGATGTTATGCAGCTGGAGTTAACACCCTTTTTCATCAACATAGCTGACGCAGTAATTTTCTGTACAGAGAAATTACGACATTCATTTTCTGCGAAACTTTATTATGTACATGTTATTTCTACCGTACATATAAAACTTTAAAGCATATACTCTCTATTATTTGTAAAACATGGATACAAGAAAAAAATCCAACAGAGCCCGTGTGTAGAGTATACATTTCGCAAGCCATAGATCAGGATTATTCTAGTTACAACCATGTTTCTGTTCGACCGATATATTTGCTTCTAATCCAAAAATTACGTTAGTGTATCAGGTCGAAATATGCATACGTCTGATATCTTTTATAACGTTACACCATTTTTATTCAGTGGATCCCAAAATAAAGAGATGGTTTAATCTTGACACAGATTGAAACGTGAAATATGCATATGTCACGTTTCAATTAGTGCCAAGATTATAAAAGATACCAGACGTATACATATTCCGACCTGACACCCTAACGCATTTTTTGGATTAGCAAATATATGAAAACAAGTGTATGTTATCACTATTATGACTGACAATTTTGTTCAAGTAATAACCTTATTCTGACATCTTTAATTTTAACAGAGTTTAAAATCCAATTAAGACGACAAAACTTCAGCAGTAAGGTTGATTACGCAAGTGACTTTCGAAAGCCAAAAGTACAAACAAGTGTCAAACCATTGCAAAGGATACTGGTACGTATTACAGGACAAAATCATCTAGAGACTGAACCTACTAGCAACGGTACTCGGCGTTGTAATCTAGTACATGCAAGTATATATGTTTCCATAAATAGACATATGAAGCCAAAGGAGACATGATTGATGTGTTCATTATGGAAATCATGATACTTGTCTTGCTATTTTTGGACCGCTCGCTAATGACTTTAGTCTAATGAATGGGAGCTAAAACATGTATCACAATTAGAATACTTACATGCAAAGCTTTCATGACGATTCATTAGTAAGGAACTACTTTTCATTAAAAATAAACGGAATGTGCATTTTTGTCTTTTGATAGGAACTTTAATAGAACAGAAATAATTATGTGAGGCTGCAATTTGCCTCCATGGCTTAGTGGTTGGCGCATTTGACACCTAATTCGACGCCCGGCTTCAAAAACTGGTGAAGACACTCGCTAGCCTGCTATACTTATGAAAATGCTATATAGCAAATATATGGTGTACGTTTTCTTGACATTTTGAATGGGTGACGCACAAGTATATCCTCAAATCAAGAAGACAGTGCATCTCTATTCAATAGAACAGAACTCATTCTATTATAAATGTGCCATGCTAAATTCTTTTCAGTAGATTAAAATAATTCTCCATAATAGTACGCAGATATGGTGTCAAGAGTATCCAGTTAAAGAGAAAGTGCACTTCTATTCAACAGTACAGAGACAATTGTATTTCAACGTGATCTGTTCTTTTCTACAGAATGAGATAAAAAAAAGTTGTCCTCAACACTCTGGTGAGATTTATTACGTTATTTTATTTTGTTTTGGATATTTTAAATAAAGTTTTATTACAATTAGATGATGTCATGCAATGCCAATTTTCGTGCTCCGTAATATGATACATGTAGCAATTCAATCCTCTTTTATTAATGTTCTAATGGAATTAGTTACACAATCTGTTTCATCGTAAAACTCCTTTGTGATCTTTTTGTGAACAAAAACGTTCAAATGGAAATTGTTGGAATGTGACCTTGTAAGAGTGGGAGATGCAACGGCGTAGGTGTGTTAGAATGCCATCCTTTTCATTCGCTCCCCGATTTGGGAAGATTAATTTAAACATGTATGCTGCAATGAATACAACGAGTAGCAACTGTTACTTTGAAGTCTCTCGCATGAGTAATATGGAATATCAGAGCTATTTGATTGATGCTTGCGAAAGCGCAAGTATAATAATTCCACGAAGCGGAATAAGGTAAACTTGGTGGGAAATACATGTGTATGTAAAGAGCAAATCGGATAGCGTAAAACTTTTACGACACAGTAAATGAAATACATGAATACATTCTGCAACTGACAAGCGACTAAATGTCAGAATTAGGATTGAGAAGTACATATTTTGGAATTAGGAAATCAACAGAATGATTCTCTGATACGTATTTTTCAGAATTGTCAATACGAGTGTCCATTTAACTCGCGTTACAAAATGTTAACATCACTATGGCTACGGATTAGTGATTTCTGCAGAAATTCAACAACCATACCTTGCTGAAATAAAGCATCATTATTGCAAATATACAGAAGGATTACTATGTAGGGTTTTTTCAGAACTGCCAATACTGATGTACATTTAACTCACGTTACAGAATGTATACATAACTAGTGCCACTATTTAGTGATGAATGTAAAAACGCAACAACATGAAATACAACCATACCGTGATGATGACATTTACTATCATTATTACAAGTAAACTAGTAGATTTATGTGACAATAAATGAGTTTAATTACTCGATACCATTTCTTACGAAGGAATAAAATACGTATACACGATATGTTTATTTCAGATTTCATATGTATCTTATTTGAAAGAATATTATAGTATAAATAGTTCATGACTATCCTTTGGGGATTAGGGCAGGAAAAATATAAAAAAAAAACAATAGAAACTAAATAAATGGCATTCTGATATGACAAAGTCGTCGTATGTACGGCAGAGTTCATTAAAATATGCCGGTATAACAAGGCAAATGTGAATTAAAAACTGGACGAAGTATTTTAATGTGGTTGAATTGTAATATTGACGGAATGCCTTAAGGTCAGTTGTCAGTTCACCAGGTACTTAAAGGAGTGTTATGAAGCATCATTATTATAGATATTCGTTCGGGTTAACAATTGATGCGGTCATTAAGGAAATCATGATAACTGTGTTCTGTTCAGATATCACTTTTAACGTCTTATATTAGTTTTATGTTGGTGTGTTATCACGCTAGAAGTACAATTTGAAAATTTGAATGGCAATGAGCCAGAAATATGTACATAGTCGAGACATACTTTTCAGTTGTTGGTTTACCCCAGTATATCATTTAAACCCGACACTACTTTAAAGTGATAACTAACCGCGTAAGGAATAGAGCAAACCTAAGGATCTGATTTTAATGAAATTGATTATTTCGTCTAAACACAGATACCACTACTGTGGTCCGAGAGATTAGGGTGTCAGCATCAGGAGAGGGTGTCTAAAGTTGATATTTATCAGTAGCACAGTTCCTAGAAATAGGGAGAGCATTGCATGGTTGTACTCACTTATTGACTACATCTAATACCTGCATGGAAACTGACGACAAATGTCTATAAATATGATAGCATGAAGTTTTCGTTGTTTTAAAATGGCAAATGTTTGTTCATTTGATTAGCCTATTTTATGACTTCAGTTATATCATGCAGTTACCATGTATTGTTAAGAATGGCCTAGTAATCGACTAGTTACTATATCTAATATAAGTGCTTCTCGATTACAAAGGTGACAATATCTATTGCAAGTTTTGTCTTGCCAATTCTTGTATAAAACTGGCGTTGATAAATTAATAGAAAAATATGTCTATTCCATCTAGGTGTCTTGTGTTTATAAACGTAATATGGAATGCCTTTGACCATATCAAACTTTAAAAACAAATATGAAAATCACTGCTAATAAATAAGTGAGTGTCCGAAATTCCAGTTTATTCCAAATTGATAACATTGTTCCGTCTTATAAACTGAAACAAAGCCTCGAATCCCTATCACAAAGATCTACAAGTCTTTGTCTGTCAGGATAAATTCGCCCAATATACGAGCCCAATGACATGGTGTACATGTGGAAGAGTGTCTCAGCTATGATAGCTAATCAGCATTATTACATGCACGCCACTTCTGTGATTATTAACGGTAGGAATCCCCAGTAAGGACTTATTACTGAATAGGTTTGTCTATTCAGAAACGAGAAATAATTACGTTATAAGATCAGCTTGGTGCACGAAACTTATCAATCACAATAGTGTGTACATCTATCGTTGCCTTATTGTCCATAAATTAGTATAGTCAATGCTTTAGGACATGAACATTTACGGAAACTGAATGTTTGGTTTTTGATAGAAAATGCAAAGGATCAGACAATAATTTATATGATGCTGCAATGTATGGAAAGTCTCCAATCCGGAGACAATGAACTTCCATTCTATAGCATAGAGACCATTATATTTCAATGTGTTCTGTTCTTTTTTACTGTTAAAAAACTAATACATGTATTTGCATAACACAGCACACATTATGTATCTTATTTGTTGATAAGCGATCATTTGCACCAACTGTTATAATTAAAGTGTTCTTGTTTATGAAATGCTATAATACACTTTGTTCCGTTTCGTAAACTGACGACTGCTGTAGATGTATTGCCCAATCATTGCACTCTGGTAGACCAGGAAGATTGGATGATATGAGGATAATATGTATGAGAGGTTTATTTAGTTCCGGTAATTAATCAAAATTTACAACGTCTGTCTGATAAGACATAGACCTGTTAAAAAGTATACTATATACTCGAGGTTAGCAGTGTATATCACGCGACCATTCTTGATGTTGTAATTATGCACAACTTCTTATTCCAAAGGGAGATGTTACCAGGCCACCACAAAGTGTCTATGCACTGTATGCAATGCGTTCGACGACGCTTTCTTTCAAATATAATGTACGAAATAAATGTAAATGTTTGTACTGTAGCTACGTACACTTAGTGTAATTGTATATTACTGTAAAGTTTACTTACGACCACGTACACATTGTGTAATTGCCTATTATTTACGATATAACTAGAAGAGCGAACGATATACCTCGTACGAGCTCGAAAATTTATTCTTATTGACGTCTCTGTATGAGATTATAATATTGCAGCATGTTAATGATCACAAACGTTGATGTTGAGGCAATACTATTAACTGATTTGTTTAATAGTGTTCCCAGAAATTATTGAGAATTTTTATGGTGTTTCCGAATTGGTGTAAATATTTTATTTGGAAAACAAACAACCGCTAACTTGTAAAAGTTAGGTATCCAAATCGATTGTATGAATTACCAATAATTTTAGTACAAATAATGCAATGGTTGTCATGGCAAGAGGAATTTTAGGCCACAAGTCGTAAAATTTGCTAGTTTTGCATTCAATGCCTAATTCAGCCCGTTATATAACATGAAAGTATTAAGAGATATTTCAAAATTGTCACTGGAAGCAATTTATTTACAAAAAATGCAAATACAGCGATAATGTGTCAACTAACTGAAGCAGCAAGTTGTACCTGGTGTGTAGCAAATTACTGCAACCCAATATTGGGACTGCGTTTGAAAAATCACTAAGGAAAGTTTTAAAATGCATTGTTGGGCATTGTTTTAAAAAATGTTGTTGTTTTTATTCTCATTAGGCTAACGCATAATAACCAATAATTAAACTGTAAGGAAATTCATAAGTTGGCCTTAGTGTGGCAATATTCGCGATATGACGCCAAAATGGGTATATTTTTGGTATATTTTTCACAAAATGTCGTTTTTCGGCAAATAATAAGATTTTCCAAATTTATCATGCTTTCAATCATGCAAAAAGTGCTAAAATCTTATTAATGACATTTTCAGTATTTTGGATTCAATATTCCTTTTATAGCGAAAATGATAGTGGCTTTTCATTCCTACCCCCTTTCTGCAGGTTTAGGAAACGACCTGAATGGGGACCTTTTTGCCCTTCCACACAAAAAATTTCAAACATAACTTACTAATTCTATGTTTTACAAATAGGCCAAGGTTAAATCTAGACATATTTTCTCCATTCAAATGTGTGCAATTATGCTAAGTTTGATTCTCAATAATTTCTGGGAACACTGTATATGTTGCGGTTATAAATAGTTCAAATGCAAATCCTATATCATTTGGAATATAATATAGTACCATGAAATGACTGAAATAGTTGCATCAACTTAACGACTTGTTTTAGATGTACCTTTACTAAAATAACGATAAATAAGTTTAAAGGTTTTAAGATCAAAGAATTGTCGTTTATACATAATAAAAAGAACGTATTGGCAGTGTAAATATGAGTTGCAATGATGTTGGTGCTAATGTATTAAATTGTACTGTTCTGGAATACATTACCCACATGCAAAACGTGGTGTGATAAAAGATTGTTGTCGCTTAATGTGTAATGATTTATCCATCTAGATGCTATGGATTACGCACCATTCTCTTAATAAAAAACACATTCACTAGTAAATAGCTACTCCAGTTAACTGCACCGGCGCACGGGTGTTTAATTCATTATAAATTATTATATTGAAATATGTTCAGACATAAAATAACTGCAGACGATCTATGCCAATTATTATTTATAGTACGTTTAGGTTCGAAAGAAGTTTGTTAAACTATAATGGATTTGCCCTTACGACTTATCAGAAATAGCTATGCGTCATAAGAATTGTGCGTCCGGGCCATTCACAAGAGAATTAACTGAAATACGCAAATACATGTATGCGCATATTGGTCAATAGTGTACTGTCAACTAGTTGTAGCGTGAGCTGAGGGGAATTAGCTCGCTGATAATAGAAACACAAGTGCTGGTCAGTGTAATGACTTTACTTCTAGCTCATGTTATATACATGACATATAAACAATATAGCATGCACTTGGCATGTATCAAATACATAAAATATTCAAAAACCAATTTATATATAACACCTCATAATAAAACCAATATCATAATGTATGTATAATCCTAGATATAATAACTGTTATAACATAAACACTGTATGTATAATCCTAGATATAATAACTGTTATAACATAAACACTTTTAACATAGCGATGCAGTCAATTTAAACTTTGCAATATATCTGCCTAGAATTTATCCAAGTTTCATACAATTATAGTGAATAGTATACTTTAAAACACTAATGTAGTAAAATTAAAATGAAACATCGAAGTATGTGCATACTTAGTAAATTGTCAAGTTTCATATGCATAGCAACATAAAATAATATTAACATATAATCATTACAAAATTGTCTAGTACATATAATTAGAAATAGTTCTTACCTGATAATAGAAACACAAGTGCTGGTCAGTGTAATGACTTTACTTCTAGCAACGTTCAATATCGCGTTGCTCTTTTTTATAGGAAATACCAGACATGTTAATTACTATCTAATTATGATAAAATCTTAGTTCATAATAACTTAATAAATATATATAATTAGTTTATAGACACGGTTTGCCATATATGTAGCCTCCGTCTAGATTACTTGTTGATATCATCACATAGTAAATTATATGTAAGCATGAGGTTGTCAAATATGTGTATTCCTAATTATGATAATATCTTTGCCAATAACCAGTTAATAGATATTGTGTGATGTATATGTACATACTGTCTGGTTTGTTCTGATATAAATCATTAGTCAATATGTTTCATTAATTATGTACCTACATTAATTATTTGAGTACACACAGAGACTGAAATGCCCACTCCGAACATTAATAGTTGATTATATCAATGCAGGCCTGCTGGTCATGTTGATCACTGCTGATATGATCAACATGCATGATAACATCTCACCCAGGTACCAAAACTGAAGCCTCCTGGCTTCAAAATTTTAACATATATAAAAACTTAAAATTTAAAATATTTCTAAAAACATATCAATACACACGCACACATAAACATGTCTATGTACAAGTATTCTGAAAAAAAAACACATCATAGTTTCCAGCATTGTGGAAAAACATCATAGTGTCCAGCATTGTGGAATAACATCATAGCGTCCCGCATTGTGGAATAACATCATAGTGTCCCGCATTGTGGAATAACATCATAGTGTCCAGCATTGTGGAATAACATCATAGTGTCCAGCATTGTGGAATAACATCATTGTGTCCAGCATTGTGGAAAAACATCATAGTGTCCAGCATTGTGGAAAACATCATTTTGTGTCCAGCATTGTGGAAAACATCATATTGTCCAGCATTGTGGAAAAATATCAATTACAATTCGTAGTGTCCAGCATTGTGGAAAACATCGGAACATAGTTAATATCCAGCATTGTGGAATAACATCGGAACTTGTATAAACATCTGAAGAACTTGTATTATCCAGCATTGTGGAATAACATCGGAACTTGTATAAACATCTGAAGAACTTGTATTATCCAGCATTGTGGAATACATCAGAACAAAGTTAATATCCAGCATTGTGGAATAACATCGGAATAACTGTCATACAACAGAAGAACTTGTATAACATCTGAAGAACTTGTATAACATCAGAAGAACTTGTATAACATCAACATCAGAAGAACTTGTACTATCCAGCATTGTGGAAAACATTGGAACATCGTAGAGATTTTCGGCACTGGATTGCACACAATCTCAAATTACCCAGTTTGCTTTTTAGAATGGAACAGCGCAAACAATCATGAGAAAATGAGTACAGCTACATGAACTTTTAAGTTAACCTATCTTAGGATACAATGAGGAGTTTTGGTTATTTTCCTCACTAGGAGCAGATGGTAACTTACTCTGAGACATATCTAATGGTATGCAAAACTGATTGTGGGTGACCCAAAAATGAATTGTGAAATCAGAGCTTTGTAGAAGTTGGCGAACAGACCATGCAAGCAATGGGTTTATCTTGATATAAGTCAGAAATAAGCATCTTAAAAAGATAAATAAATTTGTTATGGCAATGACGTCGAGAACTAATTAACAGAGGAGTAAGGAGTGATCAATTCCTTAATAAATTACTACCAGAAAATTAGTACTCAAAGTATATTTATCTTTTAAAATTGCCTTTCCTTTAATAAGTGCCATGCCTGTTTTATGACAGTACACATAATGCATGTAATATTACAACTACATGCTATGATAAGCAATTAAAGTATAGTAACTATACAAGTACTCAGTACTATGCATGGTTACACACTTTTTAAAAGTATTAGTATGTTGTAGCATTTTTTTCTTTTTACGTTTACTAAGGTTGGTATATTTTCTATGGTATTCTTTTAATTGAGAAGGTGAATATTTTGTTGATGAATTTTCGGTCATTCTCAAAGCCATCATAATCCCTGTAAAATGTTTACTCCATTTTTCCTGATTATTCATACAATAGGCCCTAAGACATTGTCCTATACTGCTAATCATGACCTCAACCCTACCCTTGCTCATAGGGTGATATGCACCCGTATTGTGTCTCCTAACTTTAAACATTTCACAAACTGATTGTACTAACTGAGACATTAAATTGGATCCCTGATCACTAATTATTGTAAATGTAGCTCTCCCATTTCCCGTGCCATGAATACGGCTCCATCCCTACACAAAGCTGGGGCAAAAGAGAAAAAGTGTTACCTTGTGCCATTTCGGAATTTGTCTTTGATGTACATTTCTATCCTGACGTGGATGACTTCCGGTTCTATTTCGTCTGTTATTGGCCTGGCTTGTGACTTCAATCAAAATGGCATCATGAACTTGTGTGAGAGATACCGGTGATTGGTTCTCTACCAATTGTCAACTGGTTGTAGCGTGAGCTGAGGGGAATTAGCTCGCTGATAATAGAAACACAAGTGCTGGTCAGTGTAATGACTTTACTTCTAGCTCATGTTATATACATGACATATAAACAATATAGCATGCACTTGGCATGTATCAAATACATAAAATATTCAAAAACCAATTTATATATAACACCTCATAATAAAACCAATATCATAATGTATGTATAATCCTAGATATAATAACTGTTATAACATAAACACTGTATGTATAATCCTAGATATAATAACTGTTATAACATAAACACTTTTAACATAGCGATGCAGTCAATTTAAACTTTGCAATATATCTGCCTAGAATTTATCCAAGTTTCATACAATTATAGTGAATAGTATACTTTAAAACACTAATGTAGTAAAATTAAAATGAAACATCGAAGTATGTGCATACTTAGTAAATTGTCAAGTTTCATATGCATAGCAACATAAAATAATATTAACATATAATCATTACAAAATTGTCTAGTACATATAATTAGAAATAGTTCTTACCTGATAATAGAAACACAAGTGCTGGTCAGTGTAATGACTTTACTTCTAGCAACGTTCAATATCGCGTTGCTCTTTTTTATAGGAAATACCAGACATGTTAATTACTATCTAATTATGATAAAATCTTAGTTCATAATAACTTAATAAATATATATAATTAGTTTATAGACACGGTTTGCCATATATGTAGCCTCCGTCTAGATTACTTGTTGATATCATCACATAGTAAATTATATGTAAGCATGAGGTTGTCAAATATGTGTATTCCTAATTATGATAATATCTTTGCCAATAACCAGTTAATAGATATTGTGTGATGTATATGTACATACTGTCTGGTTTGTTCTGATATAAATCATTAGTCAATATGTTTCATTAATTATGTACCTACATTAATTATTTGAGTACACACAGAGACTGAAATGCCCACTCCGAACATTAATAGTTGATTATATCAATGCAGGCCTGCTGGTCATGTTGATCACTGCTGATATGATCAACATGCATGATAACAGTACTACAAATATTCGATCCCATCCTTTCTTAACTGAATTCTATATGCATCAGGTGCCACTGACCAACATATTAAAAACCTCTTTCCGTTTATTAGTTCATGCCTTTTCATTTAATAGTTCAGTACTACCGTGTTAATTTTTTAATTGTTCCTAGAATTTAACTTGGCTGCTACAGTTGTTTTTTTACTTTAAAAATTCTCATTTATTGTTAAAAAAGTATACTGCAGTCAAGTGTTACAAACCAGAGCTAGAAACAGACACTAAAAATATTCGCAGCAAACATATTTCGAGAATCATAATTTCATTTTCTGATGAACATCCAAGAACATTTAGAGGACCATAGCCAAATTTTAGAGAAACGACGTGTGGCGCACAAATAATTGTGACAGCGTCTATCAACTTTGCCAATTTTGTATCTGCACATACAAAGCATTTCAATATTTGCTTACATGCCTTAATTAAATGATTGGACCGAACACAAAAGAAACTCGAAGTGCTTCAACTGATTACATTAGGTATTTGTCCTTTACAACATATATACATTAGCGAGTGAAATACGTTACTCATATGCATTGGATTGCCATATACTAGTATTATAATTCATTATAGATTGAAGTGCGTTGATATATTTTAAGCAAGTATGCATTAGCCAAGAAACTTTGCAGAGGGTTACCTGTAATTATGGAATTAGACGTTGAAGTATAATATCTTTGTGTTCTATTACTCGGTATTGTAGAAAAATTGACATTCACTCTAAGACTTGCTTTTTACAGCAACATGGGTTAGCTGCGTTTTATTCGGACACCTGTGAGCACTGTTATTAGTTATGTCTTTGTGATTTTCTTTTTTTAATATCCTATATGTAGATTGATAAGACTGAAATAAATTATTAATAAGCAAGTGACTGTACGTACTAACTCATTGTATGTATAATCGTGCAAAAAGAGAAATCGATTGAATTTATTAAATTGATCTATTTTTGGTTGTTAACAGTGTACATGTGCATATATTTCATTGAATTCATTTGTTAACTTCTGATAGACCTATTGATTAAATTGGCGATTGCCGGCGAATGTCCGATCGATTCATTTAGGAACATTTGATCCAACAATCCGACTAAATTCCAACATCGGAGTCCTTGGTGAAACTTGTGAAGTTTAACACACAACGTCAGATAAACAACGTAACAATGCTAACTGAGATATGCAGTAATTATACTGGTATTAGTCGGTCAAGTTAATTTGATCCTCTGTATAGTTAGATAACATTATAACATAGTTGACTTGTAACAAGGAATAAACTGTCGGTATGCGAGACCTAGGGTATGTTGTCATACTAAACTAAATGGAATTAATATACGAGGGACGTTTCAAAAGTTCCAGGAAAAGTGCATTATAATGTTTATCGTATGATCAAATTACTTTACACTTTGCATCAAAATAGAACAATTCATTATACATGCTGTACCATGAACCAAACGCTTTAGGGTGTGTCATACAAAATGGCACTGCTGTCGTAGTAACGTCAGTAATGGCTACGCGGGGCAAATTTGACGTCGTAGAAATCGTCAAACTAACCAACATATTGACTCCAACCAAACTTCTACAAATTAACTACAACCTAAAATTACTGAATGAAACATTTGCAAAGGGCGGTAGCACATCATTTTGATCAATTTATGACAAAGTTTAAATAGTCCCACAGTTGTGTTCAGGTTTATTTGTCCCGTATTATAATCGCCCGTCAAATATCAGTAAATCATTGGAATTTGACCAGTTGTTGTCGTTTGGCAGGAAAATAAAGACTTAAAACAGTAGATTGTATAACTACTGCCTGTTAAGAGCGTTGCGTGTCACTGGGTAGCATGTATGAATAACATGAGCGCTTCTAGACTGCCAGTGGTACTGCTACAGACGACCAAAGGAAGGTACGGCCAGTTGTGAATTAGACGCTTTACGTTGCGTTGGACACTTTTGAATGCTTTGCAAAGGGACCCTGGAAGAGCGTACATTGAAACGAGGCTCGTTTTCAGAATATAAAGCATTGTTGTTGTTGTAATCGGTGAATTCTGTGTGTCATTTAACTGACTGAGTGAGATTTAGTCAGAACATGTTAATAAAGTTCGTCCAGATATAACATTGCACCGGGTAGCCATTATTGACGTTATTGTGGCAGCCGTGCCATTTTGTATGACACACCCTCATGCGTTCGATTCATCGTGCACTATGCATTATGAAGTTTTCTATTTAAATGCAAAGTTTGAAGTAATTTGGCCAAAAGATAAATATTAAAGAGCACTTTTCCTGGAACTTTTGAAACGCCCTACGTATTATGCACATTTACTGTGTATTTACTGTGTAATTTCTGGGTTAAAACTGACAATATACAACGTACTTTTATTTAAGTAATGTGCCTAACCATGTACAGAACATTATTGTAGTCTACTCCTATCGATATTTGTAAAGGTTGGATTGGACTTCACCTTCTATATTTCGCTGGCTTAGAATGAAGTACTACTTACGTGTACGGTCTAATAAGACTAATACATAGTTTATATATGCATCATAAGGCGCTTCTTATGAGCCTAATTTCATAAATATCGGAACGTGTCATGTTGATTAAACTGAAATTTTCAAAGCGTGTTTTTCCATAAGTAAATAGTAGTTTTCAGACAGTTTTTATTGTTTTCTGAACACAATGATTTTGTACTTACAACCTTCTAATTCTAAGCAAGCGAGTTGTATATATACTAGTAATTTACAATGTAAAAGTATGTATACGCACTCGAGGAAGTATAATAATACTTACACAGGGTAAACTCCTACGAACGCAAATCAATAGGCGAGATAACACAAGACCCTCGAGTTATATGATATACGAGTAAGAACTTAATCAAGTAATATAATTATTCATAAAGTCCAAGATAAAATTAATTATTACGGAGATACTGTCAACTTGCTCCCTCAGTCCGGCAAAATGAAGTCAGTGCCTAATTACAGAAACATGACATGTTGATAACAGACTAAACATCGGGGCGATGTTTATGAATTTGTTTTCTACGATCAAAGTATTTGTAGTATGGGTATAAACTACACTCGAACATTTATGGTTGATGACTTTGTTTATGTGTTTTCTTTGAATTAAGGTACCCGGTGGCCGGGGATGCCAATGCTTCTTGTGATATATATACTCGCAGTAAATTGATGCTCTCAACATAATTCATTTTAAGCAGTTTAAAATCAATTAGCCCGTGTTTTAAAATATTGCAGTAATTGCGTTTAAATGCGATGTTGTGTCGATGTTTGTTTCGCTGTTCAAAGTAATTGCCGCATGTGTTCGTTTGTTTGTGTATTCTGTTGGCTTTATGCCATTTCCAAGCTGTACCTTTGTTTTATTTATTATTCATTTTAGAATTTCAACTCAATACATTTACGAAAATAAGATTGTAGTGCCATCTTTGTGCCAATTAAAAACCTGACATTTCTAAACAGGCCCATAATGAATGTTTAACGAAGGATCAACTTTTAATCACTTGAACAGACAGTTTCAACTAAAGGTTTAATTTTCTTTCATTACATTTTAATCAGGCTAGTCAGTATACTTACACCGAACAAGAAACTCGTATAATTACACTTATCCAGACAACAGTTGAACAAATTCTGAGCAAAAAAATATTAAATGCATACATGTATAATGTAGTTAAATTGGGGTCCCTGTCAAAACGACGCATAATAAGATCTAATAACTTACAATCAAATGTTTTGTTTTGGTTCCACGATATGTTACATTACGTGCTATCAGGTCGCTAGAGTATTATACGGGGTTATTTGGCAGTTTAGTGTTTAAAATATATACTATGAAACTGCATAGGTAAACGAAACTAACGATGTATAGCTGATACATGAATCAACGTTCTATATATAGGTCGATTACGAACTTAGCTTTTGTATTGCACATGTACCTTTACTTCACATGAGTAGAGATATATCTTACACAATAATTGAAGACTAAGTGGATACATAATGATTTGAACAGTGAAGGTAACACACTACAGAAACAAGATAGCTTGAAAAACACAAATAGAAACAATTGTTCTGCATAACAGTGCACCCAATATGAATATGTGTTTATTACCGAAAATGAGATATACATGACAAAACATAAGACTTATACACATTTTCTGTCTCAAAATATACATAAATTATGTGTGTTTACGTTTCACAAGAATATATAAGTCATATATAAGTTTATCCAACAGTTTTTAGTCAATTTACAGTCAGTCAACAGAAATGATAAGCGAGATAATCTATTTAATTGAGAATTTGTTCTCAAACGGTTTGGGATTAGTTCAATTTACATCACTCCAGATAGTATTAAAATAATATTTAATTTTTCTTAACATGTAAAGACGTATGTACCCAACTCTAGGATTGAGCTAACCTTATATACAAACTCGTTCCTTATAAAAACCTCACTCCAGTCGTTAATTGATTGCCATGAATTATACAGTGTATGTAAAAAGTAAATTATATGCACAAGGTCCAAAGGCCCGCAAAACAATAAGTCGAATCGACCTCTTCTCAGTCGTCATGCAATTGATGTTGTGACACATTTAGTTATCGCACACTTGTCAGTATATTATTGCAATTTTATCCGCCATTGATTCGATATAAATAGTATAAATAAAAATCGTCCATTGGCAAATTATATTTTCCAGCAACGATCTTGTGTCTTGATGATCTATGGTGCGAGCGAGTGCGGAGGTAAACATCGTGTCTTCTTATTTGAATACCAAGAAACATAGTTATGGTACATTAACAGGTCCTGCCGTCGGCACAGTGTAGATGGTAATGCTCCAACACGTAACCGTTGAAACAACATATATGATTTGAACACGATCAAATGATCTGCACGAAAAGAAGCGCACTGTTTGTGTTTGTACATTTCACATTAAGTGTATTTAGCTATGTCGGTGTGGTTGTCGGCATCCATGTCTGGATTTTCCATACCTAACTTCATATACACACATATATAGTCAAATACGCGTCTCCAAGCATCAGATACTTGTTTCGTATACGCATCCTCTAGCACTTGCTGTAAGCCATAGTGTAACGAGGGCCAAAGTTTCTGTAAAATATAATAAAATAAATATATCTACATATGAGTACATGTAATGTGGTTACGTATGTTCCTGACACTGGTTGATCTGAAACGAGATTTAACCAAATATAAGCGAAGCATATACTAGTACATAGTGGATAATGCAGAACTGTAACACGTCTTTAATATGAAATTTCTTCTTTTTACGTTTCAGCCGACGGCTCGATTTACGCCACCCGAGCGAATACTGGGCTCGGGTCTTATGTGACATTTCCGACACATTATTAGCTTCGATCGAGTTATGCAGATCTGGAGATAAGTTAATGGCGAAAGAGAAACATATCAAGTTAGTATTGCTTGATAACTTCCAATAATATGGATTGGTCAATTAAATTCCGTATACCCCCTTAACACTGTTAGATTTTCTGTTCTTTCTTTTTTCATTTTTTAAATAAAATCTACCAATGTTTATATCTAGTATATTTTATACTAATTATGTGTTAAATTTCGTAATTACACGATGAAATTGTTCGTCTTCGTTGAAAAGGTTTATATATATTATTTGTGTACATACAACCACCATTGACATGTTATGTTTATATTTGTATATATATTTGTGGAATGATAGGCTTATAGCCTTTTTCTGAATAAAGCTATCTATCTATATCCATCAAACCCGTTTTTTGGAATATCAACGCATAACACGATTGAAACACGTTGTATAAAGCAACATAACAGAATGTTCCTGTGTTGACAGACATTGAATTGCAAATTATACTGCGTCATCAATTTGCTTATGTCAGCATTTCAAAATTGTCCACACGTACGATTCGCAATAAAGTTTTAATATTGTAATTGACGAAACTTTCATAGTGGTGATAGCGCCTAACCACCTACGATGAGACAGACAAAGCACTTGCTTTCATGACCCCCAGAAGATATTTCTAGTTAGCTTTTGTACTCCCAATCACAATCAATGGCACTGTTTTAACTACACCGTGAATACAACAAAGATGTTTTGTTCAAGTGTGCTGTATCTATTCACCGCAAATAATTAACAATAAAAACAGGTTCAACATGACGAGGTTTCTACGAAACATGGCATTTCTAAAATCTAATGCATACTAACGTGATTTCGGTTTACCACAAATCACGTCTCATTTTATATTTCCAGAATAATAATTGTACAAGGACATCTGCGTGCAATACAAATAAAGATCTCCTAGTGCATTTGTATCTTGAACTTAAAACCATTTGACTGTTGTACAATACATAAGTCTTCGAAATATGGTAATTGTCGTTCGAAGGTATTAAGTATGCTATAACAAGAACTATTAGTTACGATACATACTTGTCGTTTAAGGTTCGAAAGGTGTATTCCATGTACATTGGTGAATAATTGAATATCATACAAGTCATAGTACTACTGATATACTATGAATAGTTTATTTGAAACAAACACTTGTCAATCAGTACCTTGAGCATTTGTGGTTTGACTTGTCGATGAACGTGCGTCTGTCCTAGTGAGATGAGGACACCATTTAGAAAATGTGAATCATCCAAACATTCTACTGCTGCACCAAGACCTTCTAGGACAGTGACAGCATGTTTCTGTAACATATCTCGATCAATGTTACTCTCCAGTTTGTTGTCCTGATTTATTTGTACAATCTTGGGAAATACTGATTTCATTGATGGTTCAGTCTCAAAAAATCTGAAATGCACGATAAAAGAGGTAAATACATAAAATGCTGGTAATTAAAGCGCTGAAACAAAAAAGTGATATTCGAAATGTGCTGCCAGTTACAGACAGTCCTTGGATATTAAATAACAAATTAGATAAAATAACGGAAGCACACCAACTGGCTTTAAGATTTTTAAACATTTTGAAAATGAATTTTTTATGTACACAAGACACTACGACTACTGACACAATCGAAAGCCAAAATGCGCAAAGCGTTTACTTAAATTTTTTTCATCTAAAGAATTCGTTGGGTCGTTTGGACTGACGAGAAGTATGTTCAATAAATAGGACACATCCCGGCACTTATTACATTTCAGTAACATCGCCTTTTTTAGTAAATGTGAAAATGATGTATTTTTTATACCATATTGTCACACAGGTCTCATCTTGAATAATGTAAATATTATTGAGTACCAAGTCAAGCACAGCCTAAGCATAATGTTTGTAGACTTCTAGAATTGGCCAGTATCTATTCATTTTAAGTGCAGAAGTCAATATGCTTCAGAAATGAATGATGCTTTGTATGAATGAAATATGTGCTATAGAATTCGTGATTGAAATGTTATTAAGTCTGAAATGGTAAGTTCGGTGGTGTGAAAAGCGTCATCTGGCGGAACTGGAATGTCGTATCATTTTAAAATCAATTCTCATTCCTGGGCTATTATATTTACTTGTATTGCTGGTTAAATTAAACTGAGTTAGTTAAACGCCTTAATTACCGCGCCGCTTCGTCGCGTGGCATATATAAAATCACTACGTTGATGCCTTAAAATGCAACTATCCAAAACAAGTTGCGATCTTAACTTTTTATATCTTAGATAGCAATTTGTTAATAACTGACAAATTGAATGTATGTCTATGGTATAAGATAAAAAAAATGAATTTTAAATACACGAGTACTCCTTGCTGCGCAATAATACATTAAAACGCCGATTTAAAGGAAAATGTCTCATATTCAACTCATGGGTTAACTGAAATTTGATATTTGTTAACGGCTTAATTGATGGGAATGGCAAAATAAGCGATCGCAAAATGTATGAAAATCTCACAAAGAAAACAAACAGGATATCTGAAAGTGAAACTATAAAAAAGCAATACCTTAAGAATGGAAAACAAAAATAAAAACAACAGAATCATTGAAAACTTACTTTAAAACTCAATAAAAGTATAATCCAGAGGACAAAACTAATACGAAAATTGTGGATAGTAAAGATCATTACTTAAAATTTGTAAAACGAAAATATGAAGCTCCATAACTGCATAAACATTGGTTATCAAGATTTATAAAATATATCAACTGGCTTAGCTTTACTACTACTTCTTGAATAAAGCACTCATCGACAATGGCGTCAAACAATTTAAATATAAGCTAGTACATAACATAATGGCTACTAATGAAAGTCTCTATCAACAGCTTACACTGTGGAGATTTAGAAAACTTAAAACACTTACAACTTATAACTTGCCCTCACATGGGCTTATTCTGGGAAAAGATAATCAATGCATTTTCAGAAAATGGCAAACCAATAGAATCAACTCTTAAGAAAACATAATTATAGGTTATAAAATCATGTATAAAGAATACGAAACAATAAATATATTGTTTAGTCAAATAGGATATTCTATTTATAAAAAAATATTTTAACGAAAGACGGAAGAACAAAACGAAAATTGTGCAAACATTATATGTTGATTTAGAAATACTATCCAGATATTACAAATATAAAAATAAAGAAAGATTTTGTTTCATAGAGAAATTTTGTAAAGCTCTTAACATTCGTTAATCTCATTAACGCTTTTGTAAGACGTTTCTCTGCATGATAATATATTATGTTTTAACTTGTATCTTTACATTTTTGTATATGTAATAATACATGTAATATCTGTTTCAATATATCTATTTCTGTATATAGGTACACTATGTATATGTAATTTGTTGTAAATAAATCGTAGAAAAAAAACGTTAAAACGCCGACAACGTCGTTAATCGGTTACGCAAATATACGCCAACATAAAGCGTAACGTCACCGTTAATATATCAAGTGCAGATTTTTACAATTACATCTATAATTTATCATTTGTAAGGAAATAAACAAATGTTGTCCAGTAAATATCAAGTAAAATGTTCACACGTATTAAACAGAACGTGAACAATAATTCTGTGTTGATTACCATTACGTGTCAAGTAAAATTTTCATAATCATTCCCTTCAATTATTTCAAACATTTTACAGTATTAAGAGAGAGACTGTCTAGTGACAGGGTTAACTCCAGCTAATCAATTCCGAGATAAGTATGCTATGTTAAAATTTATAGGTTCTAGCAGACAGAAAGATGCCATCTTATAAATAGCCTGCATGCAGTTAATATAAAGACAATATAAATTATCCCTAGTGTTTATCTTAACAATAGACTTATACACAGAGACACCACACACCATCGTGTTAATGTTTGATATAACTTGAGAACCAGACCAGAATAGCTGGCAATCAAAAACAAATACAGACGCTGAAACAAAGCCTACCCGTTAGAACGAATCAATCGCACAAATAATCCAATATAGAGGTATTTGATAACGAACTGAAGGTAGTATACGAATATTTAAAAAGACAAAAGCCGTATTACGACAGTTTTCACGCAGAATTGCAATTAAGTGAGTAAAAGGTTATATATTAGAAACGAATATGCGAAAACAACGGCGCCTGTACAACATTAAATAATTTATTAAAGATCTTTCATACTAATGTTGTGTCTTACGAAAACAACAGTAAAGTAAAATATATTGCTAAAATGTTCGATTTTTCGTTTCGGTAGTGGATCCGTCCTTATTCGAACACCAAAGGAGAGAAATAATTATCATTGATTGTCGTCGTAGTTCAACAGAAGATATTCACCTTGTCATTCGAACTCATTTAATATAGGTTTATGTTAAGGATCACAATGGAATAAAAATTGAGTATGTATTAAACCCTTTGCTTTATTGTTATATTTTACGACTGATGTCAATAATATTTTTGCTGTACTGTTACGACGAAATGTTTATACAAGTAGACTTATGTTACAAGAATGTGCTAGGTTACAACTAACCACGTCTATCGTAGATGAATGAACTACGATATTCACTCAGAGGAAACCGATGAAACGTTTCATTTACTAGTATACACGTAACAATGCGAAGTCAAGGACATAAATAATCACAAAGCACGTCAAAGATGCTCACTATCGGTAACTTAATGCTTCTCTTGAATGATGGGCACATGATTACGCCATACAGCTATGATACTGTATTCGGAGACCACGTAATACGATTTGTATTATCTTGATTCCGAATTATGTTAGCTTACTAACTTATTAAGGACATATTATCAGCTTACTTAGCTGTAAAGGATATGATACTGCGGAGACTATTGCTAACTCTCTAGCAATACGGATCGATGTTATGTAGACGTTCCGCTGCAGTCAATCCCCATTTCATCAATACCGCTGATGCAGCCAATATAACTTAAGATAGAATTCAATAATGACTTTTATTTTTTTGCTAAATTGAATTATGTAACCTTGATTACATTTGTTTGCATAAAGACCACAAAGCGTATAAAATATATTTTTCTATGAAGATGTTTCCATTTTTGCTTGTTTGTAAATCACGAATAAAAGCTTATATAATGGAAAAAGAATACTAGAACAGTGCGTACACTATTTTGCCACAAAAAAAAACAATCAAATATTAAAGATATTTTACAGAAAGGACCAACACATATAAAGAGAAAAAAGCCGTATACGAGTATGTATTGTATTAAATTTCTAGGTTGTGATATAAAGTAGACTATCACTCTTGCGAAAAAAAAACAACATTGTAATCAAAGTTCGGATCCTCACGTAGGATATTCAGCTTTATGGTGTCTGTTACTAGGTCAGTTAGCTTTTGACGTATTGGACTTGGGTAGATTATTTTCTCGTTCGGTTATTTTTTGTGCACTGAGCCCTGTATTTGTGGTTTGTTATGTTTTATGTTTACTTTTGCTCACCTGTTTCAGTTGTGTGCCTTCCTTCCAAGTCTGAAACATCTTTAATGTATAATTCTCACACAATGTCAGACGTGGCCTTAGACAACCCCGACCTCTAAATACTCTAAGAAACCTGTCTGACACTATTTAGGAAAATCATCACTTATATAACAAAACACAACACCTAGAACAACACAATTCATGGATGCAAAGCGAAACATTCAATTGGAAACGTTACATAATGATATCATTAGTAGAATAAAATCACACAAGTAGAAGCGGATCTGTCATTATAGGGGAATGGTTATCATTGTAATTCGACAGTTGGTCGTGTTGGTTTAACAGATTATATTCACAATGTAATTCGATTTCAGAGTATGGTTACTTGAGAAGAAAAAATGAGAACGTATTAAAATTATTTGCCGTTTGCGTTTTTGTTATATATTACGACTTATGTCAACAATGGCGTATGTTGTTTTTTACGACGAAGACTAATACAAACATTATGTAACATAACTCGAGTAAGTACGAGTACAAGTACTGATTTTTTCAGCTGAGTACTGAGTACAAGTGAGTACTGGAAAACCAGTACTTGTACTCATTATACTCGAGTACAAGTACGAGTATCCCATCCCTGATTATGTTACACGACTGTGTTAGATTACAATGAACCAAGACTATATAAGATGAATGAGCTACGACATTCCCATACCGGGAAGGTCTATTGATAACAGATAAAACATGTACTACACGTAACAGCGCGAAAAACAAAGTAAATGAGACACATTAGAAAGAGAAATCAAGAAAAAATAGTCACTATCGTGAAACGAATTACTTCTGGTGCAGTTTCCATGATTGATTACGCTGTAGAGCTCTGGAACTGCAATGACTTCGTAATTCTATTAGTATTTGTTCTCATGATCCCGACTAAACTCAGCTTACTAAGTTATATAATACATAATAAATGTCAGTTTACAAGACTATTTAAAAAATATTATCAGCTAACTAAGTTATTATAAAAACATGTTTCAGCGTATTAGTTCTTAAGGACATGATGCATTATGCGACCTGTTTATACTAATCGATGTTATCCTGATGTGCTGGTGTAGTCTTATTTCATGCTTGCATGAAGATACATTAGTAAAAACCTACTTTTCATTTATAAGAGTTTGCTAATGTCGATTTCTCAAAGAGATTTATAGACTTCAGTAATGATGCTATTTATGATAGTTGTGATTCTATAATTAAATCACACTCGTAACGACTTAGTTAAATGAACGAGTGCAGTATTTACAACTGTGTTACAATAAGAATACTTAGTCACTCCAATACTTCAGGAATTTATCTAGTAAATAATTATTTTCCAATTTACATTCACAGTTATTGATGCGGTCATTATGGAAATCATGATGGCTGTGCTATGTTCTGGTATAGCTCGAAACGTCTTATGTTAGTTTAATGATTGGGTTTTATCACGCTGGAAGTACAAGTTGAAAATTTGAATTCCAATAAACCAGAAATATGTACATAGTTAAGACCTACTTTTCAATTGTTCCTGCACCCCAGTATATCCCTATTATTTCGCAATCTCATTTAAACCAGACACTACGTTACAGTGATAAGTAACCGTGTAATGAAATAGAGCAAACGTTAGGATCTGATTTTAATGAAATTTATTATTTTTGTTAAACTCAGATACCACCACCGTGGTCGAGATGTTTGGGTGTGAGTCTTGGGAGCGGGATGTCTAAGGTTTCTATTTATCAGTAGCACAGTTCATAGAAGTAGGGAGAGCATTGCATGGTTGTGCTTCCTTATTGACTACATGTAAGACTAATAGCAGCATGGAGACTGACAACAAATGTGTTCGAAAATAGTAGCATGAAGTCTTCGTAGTTTTGAAATGGCGATTCGCTTAATTATTACATCAGTTAACATGCTTTACCATGTATTGTTAAGTCATTTTTCTCCTTCGTCTTGCAGATCATTTAATAAAGCTCTCGTAAAAGTATTTTTATCTCTGTATTTCTAAATGATAACATTGTTCCGGCTTATAAACTGAAATAAAGCCTCGAATCTCTATTACAAAGGTCTAAAGGTCTTTGTCTATCATCATGATAATTTCGCCTATTATATGAATCATGTATAGTACAAACTATTTGACATGGTACGCAGGTGGAAATGTTTCTAAGCCATGATAGCTGATCAGTATTATTACATGCACGCCGCTTCTGTGATTAATAATGGTAGGCACCCCAGTGAGGACCTATAATTGAATAAGTTTGTCTATTCAGAAACTAGACATAATTAGGTTATAAGGTTAGCTTGGTGCACGGAACTTATCAATCACAATAGTGTATACATCTATCGTTGTCTTATTTTCTATTTTCTGTAAATTAGTATAGTTAATGCTGTAGGACATGGGCACTACGCTGATTGAAACTGAATGGGTCATTTGTCTTTTAATGGGAACTTTATGGGACCAGACAATAATTATGTGATGCTGCAATGTATGATGCACCTTTTCATGACACTGCGAGTGGGTGACACGTCAAGTATAATCTCAAGTAAAGAAGAAAGTGCATTTCTTTTCCATAAAACATAATTCATTCTATAATACAAGTAGCATACTCTGTTCTTTTCAGTTGATTAAACCAAATTATCTATAATATTATGCTGATTTGGTGAGAGGAGTCTCCAATCAAAATGAGAGTGAACTTCTATTCCACAGCTTAGAGACCATTTTATGATCTGTTCTGTTCTACAGACGAAAAAATCTTCTCCTCCGTACCTTGATCAAATTGGTTACGTTATAATATTTTGTTTTGGATATTTTAAATGAAGTTTTAATGCAATGATATGATGACTTGCTAAGCCATTTATCGTTCTTCGTAATTTGATACCAACCCAATAGTGTCGTTTTTAAATAATGTCAAGTAGAATCCGTAACAAAATATGTTTTTTTTTAAAAGACCTTTGCGATCTTTTTGAAAACAAAACATTCAAATGGAATTTGTTAGAATAGAACACCGGTAAGAGAGGCACAACAGCCTGCCCGATCCCCAATTTGGGCAGATTAATATGTTAAAATCAGCAGAAGGATTACTATGTTGGGCTTTTTCAGAACTGCCAATACGAGTGTCCATTTACGTTACAGAACATATACATCACTATGGCAATGACTGTAGAAGTTCTACAACGTGATGTACAACCATTCCATGATGATATTGAGTATCATTATTACAAATATACTAGTAGATTTATGTGACAATACAAGAGCTTAATGACTCGGTGCCATTTCTTATAACGGAATAAAATACGTATACACGATGTTTCTTTCCGATTTCATATATATCTTATTTGAAAGACAATTTTATTATAAATAATTAATGACTATCATTTGGGGATAAGTGCAGGAAAAATATAAAAAAAACCACACAAATTAAATTAATGACCTTCTGTCAAGAACAGAATAAAACAGAACTCTTATATGGCGACTTCGTCGTATGTACGGTCGTGTTCAATCCAAAATGCCGGTATAACAGACAAAGGGTGAAAAAACCAAGACTTCGTGTTTTAAGGTGGTTGAACTGTAATATTGACGGAATGCCTTAAGGTCAGTTGTCGGTTCATCAGGTCCTTGAAGGAGTGTTATGAAGCATCATTATTTTAATATACGCACGCTGCTAACATTGTCACGGGGAATGGTAATCATTCACGCTGTCGTGTATTGTGCTGAGTAGAAACTTATCGTTATTCGAACGTGATAAGACAGGATAGGACACAATCAGTATCTATACGTTATGAAAGTATATTTACGGACTCCATAATAAATAGTTTATACACTTCATCAAAGTCGGATGTGATTGGCTTTTCTTGCAGGGAAACAACCGATTGACTATCACATGCTAACGTCTATGTCAGTTGATCATGACCAAACATATATACTTTAAAGAAAATAACTCATGGAACAGTGATCATAAGATTGTTTAAGCTCTCGTATTATGAGCATGTTACTTGCTACACTCTTCTGTAACAGTTTGTTCATCTTTACTACATCAGGAACTAATGCCATGTTTTATTTATGGTATTTATCTAATATAACGGAAAATAAAGATTACTATACGTAGATCTTCAACATCACAGAATCGAGTTGAGCATTAAGCATCCACTTATAATCATAAGACTGGAACTTATTTTATGTAGGTGTACTGGCTAAATTTAGTAGAGCATCGTATTAAATGTTGAAAACACAATGTGTACAATGAGTACACGAATACGGTTACGAACAAATAAATATTAATTAAAGCAGGGTTTATATAGTATGTTATAACAAAACTCGCGGGTTTTGAAATGTACATTTTTACAGTATTCATTGCATCAATATTAGGGTTTGAGATGTCCATTTTAATATGGTGTAAGATAATCTACCAGTAACCATTCGGATATTCGGTTATGCCCGGCGTAAAATGAACCGAACTTAAAGTAATGATAAAATCCAAAAATTCTCTGACTCCTTCTGATGAGTCAATACAGTATTCATTGAACCAATATCAAACGGGTGGTGGCCATCGAATAAACATAACTCTTATTCTTATAATTACGCTTATCTACTCGTTCACGTTTAGTTATCCCTAATAGACATTTGATAATTGATCATTATGATCGCACGTACTAATATTTACATAACATAACACATACTGCGTGTTTTATTTGCGATCATTTGCACCAAATGTTATAATTAAGATGTTCTTGTTTATTAAATGCTGTAATATACTTTGTTCCGTTTTGTAAACTGAATACTTTGATAAATGTATTGCACCATCATTGCACAATCTTTGCACTCTGTTAGATCAGGAAGATTGGATGATATAAGGATATCATGTATGGGTTGTCTATCTAGTTCCCGTAATTAATCAAGATTTACTACGTCTGTCTGATAAGACTTAGACTTGTGAGAAATTATACGATTTACATGAAGTAAGCTTGTTAGGAATGCATATCAGGCGACTGATCTTGATTTTGTAATTATACGCCACTTCTTATTCCAAAGGGACATGTTACTAGGTGACCACAAATTGTCTATGAACTGTATGCACTGTATTCAGTGTGTTCGCCGAAACTATCTTTACACATAAAGAACTGTAAATGTTTGTACTACAACTACGGACGCTTTGTGTAAGTGTCATATCATTTAAACTTGTAATTTTAAAGCTGCATGACTAGACTAGTATATTTATTTATATATCAATTGACTTGAGGGAAGCTAAAATACTTTGTTTTAGACTGGCGGTTGCAATTAATCAACCATTCATTTATCCCTGCCTTCGTCCTCCGATTTTGAGGTAGCATTCGCATTTGACCTGGTCTTAATATTAAAAGAAGAGCAAAACGCGCTCGAAAATGTATTCTCATTAATAAGGTCTCTATAAATGAGGTTGTGTTGTTAGATTATAATCCTCTATGATGATCACAATCTTAGATGTTGAAGCATTAATATCGATTGATATGTTTTACATTGTATATGTTGCGGTTATTAATGATTGTAATACATATGACTGTGGAATGAGCTATAATACCATTAAATGACTGGAATAGTTGCATTAACTTTTACTCGATGTTTTAAAGTACCAAAAGCAATAAATAGATGTGAATGTTCTAAGATCAGGGAATGCTCGTTTATCTATATATCATATAAAGAACATACTGTAAAAACGAGTTGCAATGATATCGGTGATGATGTATTAAATTGTACTGTTCTGGAATGCATTGCACACATGCAAATCGTGATGTATTAGTAAGATAAAAGATTGTTGTCGCTTAATGTTCGATAATTTATCGTATCTAGATGCAAAAGATAACGCACCGACTTAGCAGACATCTTCAATATTAATAAAATATACAGATACAGAGCTTCTCCAGCTACCTGCATTTGCGCACGGGGTGTTTAATTCATTATAAATTATTATATTGAAACCTGTTCAGACATTAAATAACTGCAGATGATGTATGCCAATTATTTATTTTAGTACGTTAGTAAGAAGTTTTTTAAATTGTAATGGAATGTCCCTTACGACATATTGTCTGTCTCGGACATTCACAGGAGAGAGAATATATTAAAAAACGCAAATATGCGCATATTGGTCGTTTTTTTTACAAAAATATTCGATCCCATACTTAGTCAACTAAATTCTCTATTTACATCAGTAACAATTGGCCGATATATTAAAACAGATCAATCTATCCGTTGATGTGTTTAAAAAACAAAACAAAAAAAAACATAAAAATATTTCATGCCATAGCATTTTATGATTCTGTACTACCTTGTTGTGCCTCGAAGTTAACTTAGTTGAAATCATTGTGGTATTTTTAATTAAAACATCTCTCATTCTTTGTTTAAGAAGTATACTGCAGTTAAGTGAGAAAAAACAGAGCTGGAAACAGACTGTAAAAATTGGTCGTAGCAAAAAACATTCCGAGATTCGTAATTTCATTTTCTGATGAAAATCCCAGCACTCATCTAGGACCATAGCCAAATTTCACAGAAACGACGTGTGGCGCACAAATATTGGTGACAATCCCTATCGAATTTGGCAATCTTGTATCTGCATAAAACATATTCAATATTTGATCACATGCCTGAATTAAATGATTGCACCGAACATCTAAGATACACAACGTACTTCAATTAATTATACATTTGTACTAGAAACTTGTGATGTACAGCCTATACATAAGCGAGTGTAAAATGGTACTCATACATAATATGAACTAAGGCACCGCCTAAATGAGGGATTAAATACACACTGGATATCTGCTAAGCTATGTTTCAGATAGAAACTGACTAAATATGAGTTGAATTTAGATGTTATAAAATATACAAAGATAGTTATTGAACAGCAACTGATCACTTTTCCTCTTTAAATTTAAGACCAGAAATAATAATTATTCAAAATGTTAGATTGGCTATGTATGTGTGGTTTATGTTTGGAATAAGTGTAGGCATCCATAACCTGGAGTTTTACCTATATTATACTGATTTGTTATACATTGCTACGTAACGTCATGAGTCTATTTGGCGTACTTTTGGTATGACGTCATTTCCTGTTATTTGTGACGTCATGACATCACGTCTTGTATTGGCGCCGTGTATCCAGTACAGTAGCGTATTTCTTACTTCTCTTTGTTTTTTAAATAGTTTGTTTTATTTATTGAATATTTTTAAAGATGGTTATAATTCGAAAGAAAATGATAGGGGGCAACCATTTACAGATTACTATTTTTTTATTTTCCAAGGACCATTCACCTCGGAAAACTGCCTGAAATTTTTGACCGGAAATAACTTTTTCTGAAAGCATTAGTACCGGCAGAGACTCGACGAAGTTACGCACGTGGACATTATTGGTATGGGTATTTACAATAGCCAGCTTCGCTGGCTATTTAATCCCCTATTACATTGACATAGATTATATGCATTATAGATTTAAGTGCGTTGATATGTTTGTAGTAAGTGACTTGTAACTATGCATTAACCAAGGATTACCTGTAATTATGCAATTAGATGTTTAAGTATGCATATGCTCCTAGTTTTCTATAACTCTGTATGCCAGAAGAATGTCGCCATACTCTTGCTTTTTAATGCAACATCGGCTACCTGTGTTCCATTCAGTCACTTGGGATCACCGTTATTGTGTCTTTGTGAAATTGGGTCATCCTTCATTTTGCGGCGGGGACTTGGGCTTTCAATCATTTATTTGGCTGTTTGTGGGCATTGTTCCGTTTAGTTTTTTTGTGATGTTACTGTTTCCTGTGCTCGGCTGGTTAAGTTGAGTGCCTTCCCGGTCCGATTTCCTCATTTCTTTTTTAATAATATCAACTTCACTATGCATGTTTGTACATTGATAAGACTTAAATATGTTGGTTATACATACCACTAACTAAATTGCACTATAGCTCAATGTAAAGTGACAATTGTCAGCCCCAGATTGAATCATGTTAAAGTCTATGGCCAGTTGACACACATAGATGATTGACAAGGAGTATGTTTCAGCTACAAAATTAGACTAAAAAACGGGGGGGGGTCATGTTTAATATAAGAACAATTTTGTTCGTCAAAGGCGGTTTATATATTTTTACGGACGACCGTACGGTTTCAATGTTACTACGCTACTTTCAGTTTGGTGAATATGCCAAAATCTCAAAATATTCAAAATAACAGTTTCTCTACTTCACCTACATGTATTCACTGCATTTAATCTCAATAAGATGATTCTAGTTCCATTTTATCAAGGAATATCACCACTTCCAGTCAAACAGAAGTTTTCGAAATGACTATTTGAGTGTATCCGATTTTGAGTCGCGTATGCATTTAGTGTTTTTTTACCTTAATGTATACACATGCAAAAAGAAGACACATTTGTATTTAATAAAATGATCTACTTATGGTTGTTAACCGTGTACATGTTCATAAATTATAATCCATTGGATTCGTTTGGTAACTCTTGATACTGTTAAAAAGATTAAAATACGAACGACAGCGGATGTCCGATCGATTCACTTGGGCACATCAGACAAACAAGGAAACAAAGCTAACTGAGATCTGTCGTAATTATACTGGTATTAGTCGGTCAAACTAATTTGATCTTCCTATAGTTGACTAGTAACAAGGAATAAACTGTCCGTCTTGGATAATACGAGACCTAGGATAAGTTGTCATACTAAACTAAATGGAATGAACATATTATGCATATTGACCGAGTGTGTAATTTCTGGGTTTAAACTGACAACAAAATATGCAACTTTATTTTATTTAGTCTAGTTTTCTTAACCAATTATACACCGTTATTGTAGTCTTCTCCTATCGATGTTTGTAAAGGATTGGATTTCACTTTCAACAATGCGATGGCTTAGCATAAAGTACTATTTACGGCCTTATAAGACTAATGCATAGTTGAAATCTGCATCATAAGGCACTTCTTGTGAGCTTAGTTTCATTAAAATCGGAGCTTGTAAAGTTGTTTTTTTCTTTCTTCTCAAAACATTGATTTTGCGCTTACGACCTTCTCATTCTAAGCCATAGACTTGTATTAGTCCATGTCCCAGGTCTTGAAAATTGAAGATCCATTACCAAAGAGGTGAACAGATCCAACAATAATTTTCGGTTAGCTTGATATCTAAGCTGTCCGAAATCAGTTGATGGACTTGCGGGACATTTTGCCAAATGACCTTTTGGCGGCCATCTTTAAAGATGGCCACCATTGTTTGAAACAATGAGAGGGTTTAGGAAAACTTTGATTATTCCTCACTTACAATAGCTATCGGCTTGTAATATGTCTTAAAATGTTTGCAATTGAACCCCGCGTGTGGTAATATATAAAAATAAGTATTATGATACGGTTATTAATCAATAATTATTGATTTTTTAAGGAAATTATGATATTTTTCGATTTTTGTCGTTAATTTTTCTCTTTCAAATCGGATCTGAGTGTGTATTTGACTATTTGTTGATTATTATATGCAGAGGTTGATTCTAGGCGTCCATAATAAACATTAAATTGACAGATCTTCATTTGAAAATCCTTCATTAGCCAGGAATATTGGATAACTGAACGTTGATTAATAGTAAAGTCTATAAATGGGATATTTAGGTTATACCCGGCATTGGATTGTATTGTAAATATTTTTTGGTTTTCTGTTAGAGAATTTGTTGTAATTGAAGAATATGAATAATGCCCAGTTGGTATCATTGAGCATTTTGTGAAAATCAAGATGGCGTCCAAGATGGCCGCAAAAATTCAGAAAAATAATCAGAGGTGCCAGAAATTAGGATCAAATCGCCTTTTTGCAGATTGGTTATAGATAAATGCTTTAAACATAATTAAATTTTTATTTTCAATATTATTGATTGAGTTAGTGAATGTAAAAAGGCACCCGTGATGGCTGGAATCAACATGGTGGCTCAAATGACAAGAATGTTAGGAAAATGTTTTATCACAATTTAGGTTGAAGTGGTGTAAATTAAATTGTTGAACTGTAATATGTTATAAATGCTCCAAGAAATCTTGAGTTTTAAGCATTGAACCATTAGCTGATTCAAAATGGCGGACAAAATGGCTTCCAAAATCAATTACATAGTGCGTTAATGGTCCAAAGAAGTTACAAATTGATACTTTTGTGATCGATAGCAGTGTAACTTTTGCAAACATAATTACAACTTAAATACACTGTATAAAATATAACATTATATCTATTTGGTGATCAACTTATCCCGTTTAAAATGGTATCAATGAAAGCTGAAATCATAATTGTGACAAAATGGCGGCCGCATACAGGTATGTCAAACTAAAAAATTGCATTAAAACATGTATCGTAATGGAATGTGTTAAAGTGAATACTGCTTTAGGTTAAAATATAGATCTACTGTAACATTGTAGAACACTTTATGTGCAGTATATTTGATATGACTTCTAAGATGGTTGCCATCCATGTATGTTCGAATGGGAGTTGTATTCAATACTGATCTTATCTAATTGGAGAATAAGGATAGCCACATAGTCACATCGCCTGTTACTGAACAAGTGTTTACTATGGTGTTATTCTGGTTGGCTGTCCTTATCATTAAGTCAACTACGATTAATAGTGTGTACCACCGGTACTGATTGTCCAATGTATGTTGGGTTTGTAACGTGGTACGGTATATGTATAAGGTATTCTTCATACATAGTTATACATGATTTATTTTCACATTGCCGTCAAAGAATAGTTTAGCTCATCTGCACATACATCAAACTCGACGCATACACTTAGTTCACAGTAGCACTATAGCAATATAACACAAAAGCGTTCCGCTCACCATTACACTAATCTACCGATCACCCAGCAGTGACCCACCACCATCAGCAACCCAGCTTTTATGAAGTCAACCACCTCCACCCTGCCTACCCAACATCGACAAAATGGCTAACAGGCTCATTAACTTACCAGATATCGACTTTGAAACCGGCATGATTACAGACAACACCTACCATCGCCATACTTGCCCATATTTATAGACACGGCCACAGAAACAAGCTCAGAACATTTTGTCAACTTCACGATATGGGTAAGCAACAAACGTATCCTCTTTGTAACCAGTACAGCACTATCTTCGGTTAGCGACCATAGCGTTGTATTCATAGTGGCGAGGACCACAGCGACAAGATGGAATACCCCGGCAAGAACGACACTTTTGAGGAAGAAGGCTGATATTACCATCATAAACATGGTCCAGGGTGTCAGCATTGACCTTGCCTAGCACTTTTCTCATACCACTGATATTGACACATTATGAATGTTATTTCAGAGACTATGCCAACATACCATATAAAATTATAAACCCATATACCATACCAGGTATTTCCAACCATTGTTAGTAGTAATCAGAAAAGTCAAACGTCTATGATGAAGAAGTGGGCATTCCGCACAACTTCAGTATAGACAAACTGGATAGATACCAACAGCCAAGTTCTCGACAAGGTCCAGAACTAAGCGTTGCGCATAATGACTTCATGCTTCGAAGTCTTCACCGATTGAATTAGTGGAAAAGTTCACTGGTATCCAGCCATTATACAAACGAAGGCAAGCCAAAGTCATGCTTCAAGCGGAGAAGTTCAGATCATTACCGCACCACCCAATGGCAAGATTAGCTGGATTTACCAAAAATCGGATCAAGCGAAGCAGCTTTGTACACGAAACCAAGAAGTTACACAACTAATTTGCACCTGATTTGACCATAGCAAGCACACCTCTAGTCAGGGATGATATAGTCAATCCATTAGCAAATTATCTGTCTGCAGTAACTGTGAGACTCCAAGTCCCTCAACTCGAGCCAAGCAAGCAAGATGATGAATGTGTTCGAATGAGCCTGACACTAGCCATGATAAGCCAAGAATACCCTCCTGAGATATGGACCCATATCTATACTGATGGCTCAGCCACTAAAGCTATCAAAGATGGCGGTGCTGGAATATTCATCCAATATACACCAGGCAACAAAGAGAGACATCACAGAGCCACGGGAAAGCACTGCAGTAACTACAGAGCGTAGACCGAAGCTCACAACATAACACCAGAACTAGCCAAAATACTACATAACCTTAGTACTCACTGCTAACTAGCCCTACAGTGGATTCCTGCTCACTGTGGAATGCCTGGAAATGAAACAACAGATGAATTGCCAAACTGAGAGCACAGTCAGCACAACCACCTGTACATGTGAGATATAAAGAGGAAGTTACCATTATAAAGAACTTCACAAGACCAAGACAAGATGCTGATCCCTACCAACAGGTCAGAACAAGTGATTATGGTACGACTACGCTCAGGGCACAACAGGCTGAACCATCACATGTACCGGAAGTACAAATTGGTGCCGTCTCCGATCTGTCCATGCGGGGAAGAAGAACAAACTGTTGATCGTGTCCTTCAAAGATGCAGAAGACACAACCAGAATCGAACTGCAACGTGGCTCATAGACACAACTCTTAAAGAGAAGCTCTATGGAGACGCAGGTGATCTGCAGAAGACATGAAGTTCATCGCAGACACTGGGATGATAGTGTAGGACCAACGACTGAGGTGAGGTAAGGACAAACTGGATGTGAGATGGAATATAACTGGTCACGGTCCGCATGAAACAACGATTCCAAACGAAATCCACACAAGTTTTTGGAATACTATACTCCCTTGAGACTAGAGCGACACACCCACGGGAGACCAATTTATAGCGACCTAGCAACTACTGGTCCATCTCAATCAAGTCTGCGTGAAGTGAACTGGTCGAGCTCACAACGCTACTTCAAAGCCAGATCATGGCCCTTCTTGACACGTTTTAGATACTAGCTGACTAACAACATGGTTCAGGAAGATATTCACTGAGAGCCAGCTGCACTCCATAACCAACTACAACTGTTACCTAGAGGGTGGATAACAGATTGGCCCGTCATTCGGACCTTCAACAAAGCCTTCTGTCTTAGGAGAGGCAAGCCAGGAAACTGAATTATTACAATATCAGTGGAACCTGCTGGGCAGGAATAGTACTAGCATAATTCTTGCAATCAGAACCAAACAAGAACTGGTCGGAGAACAGTCCACCAACACAGCACCAGTCACACCAGGCGTACATCAGGGATCAGTCAATGGACCACTTTTTTCTGTTTTATATCTACCATCTTCTAATTCATGCAACATCTACTCACCATCTGCTTGCTGACAACAATCTTTTGAAAATGCATAAGCCTAACAAGATGACATGGACAGACTACAGCAATGAATGGGAGGATCCATGGTTGATGTCATTTAATCCTTACAAGTATATGGTCACCCCCATCACTAGGAAGAGAACTCGTGTTAAGACTCCGTTTTTTTTCATCCACAACAGCATGACACGTTACAAGTTGTGGCAGAGATAAGTACATCGGAGTATACAGAGATGAATATCCTTGAGTACCAATGTTGCGACCATTGTGAGGAAAGCATCGCCTTCTTCTGGACAAACTTGACAAACTATCGAAACAGATTAGGGTACGATGTTACCAGACACATGTCAAATCAATCCTTGAATACGCAAATTCAGCTAAGGACCAACCAGGGCAAATATTTGTCATCCGGAGGCAGTTCAGCATAGTGGACGCAATTCGTCAAACGGTACTTTAGCACAACAAGCAACATCAGGCAGGTCATTGGTGACTTTGGTTGGAAACTCTAGAACCAGATCCATGAGTATTGTCGAATGCGATTATGCCTTCTCGAGGGGTCTTATTTATAGTGGATAATCATGATTATTTGTTTTTAACAAAACTAACTCGCAGCTCACACGATCTTGTAATTTAATATCAATGGTACGATAATGCCCAAGAAGGACGACCATATATGCAATAAAGAAAGAAGAATAATCTACAATTTATTCCCCACGTATGTAATATTAAGTGACCATCTTTGCTGCCATTTTGAAGTCAAAACATAATGCATGTCTGATAAATATAATGTTCAATACAAATAAAAACTATTTGAACACACTATACGATTTAATAAAATATGCTTATTCAGCAATTATGATGGCCATTAGAGCCGGTAGTTGATTTCTTAGTACATTTGTATGCTAACTTAAAAATTTCACACAATTTATATTGCTATGATTGAATAGATACTATGTTTAACATCTACACCACTGCCAATTAACTACAATAGTAATTTATCTGATTATCTCTTGCACCACCGACATATTTCCTGATTTTGGCTGCCATCTTGGACGCCATTTTGAATAAGGCAACGGATCAATTGAGTCGAATCAAACTTTTATTTGAATGTTAGTTAACTATTTTAATTCCGATATCAACAAAAATCATTTAAATAAATGTTTTAATAGAATATATCAATATGTCAATTATTGCAGCCGTTGTAACCGCCATTTTGAATTCAGCCGACATGGATGCCATTCCCTCAATATTTTAATCGACGAATAACGATAGTTATAATATAAATACATGTGTTAAAAACATTTTAACTACAACCAATCGGGAAAAAAGAAATTTGTAACTAATTGCTGGCATCTCTGATTGTTTTTCTGATTTTGGCGGCCATTTTGGACGCCATCTTGATTTTCACAAAATGCTCAATAATGACAACTGGTCATCATTCAGATTCTTCAATTACGACATATTCCCTAGCAGAAATCCAAAAAATATTTACAATACAATCCAATGTTGGGTCTAACCTAAATATCCCATTTATAGACTGGACTATTATTAAACTTTAAGGTATCCAATATTCCTGGCTCATGAAGGATTTTTAAATGAAAATATTTTAATGTAATGTTTATTATGGACGCCTAGAATCAACCTCTGCATATAACAATCAACAAATAGTCAAATACACACTCAGATCCGATTTGAAAGAGAAAACATAACGACAAAAATCGAAAAATATCATAATTTCCTTAAAAAATCAATAATTATTAATTAATAACCATATTATATTGTTTATATTAATATATAAATACATGTGTAGTTCAATCGCGAACAGTTTAAGACAAATTACAAGCCGATAGCCCATGTGAGTGAAGAATAATCGAAGTTTTCCTAAACCCTCTGATTGCTTAAAATAACGACGGCCATCTTTAAAGATGGCCGCCAAAAGGTCATTTGGCAAAATGTCCCGCAAGTCCATCAACTGATTTCGGACAGCTTAGATATCAAGCTAACCGAAAATCATTGTTGGATCTGTTCACCAATTTGGTAATGGATTTCGGTCTGTCACATGGACTATATATATAATGTACAAGCTAAACGTATATATATATATTATATATATACACTCCAGGAAATGTAATAATACTTACACATATACAAAGGGTAAACTACGAACGCAATCCAAGAAGTCAGATAACACAAGACCCTCGAGTTATATGCTATACGAGTTAGAACTTAATTAAGTAATATAATTATTCATAAAGTCTAAGATAGTATTAATTATTTCGGAGATATAGAGGATACTCATAACTAGCAGTACTGTCAATTTGCTTTCTCAGTCCGGCATAATTAAGTCAGTGCCTAATTACAGAAACATGACATGTTGATAACAGACTAAACATCAGGGCAATGTTAACGAGTATGTTTCCTACGTCAAAGGCCTTTGTCTTATGGTTATAAGCTACGCTCGACTATTGAAGGTGGTTTGTTTGGAACATGCTTAACGACTTTGTTGATGTGTTTTCTTGAAATTAAGGTTTCCGGTGGCCGAGGATGCCAATACTTCTTGTGATATATTTACTCGCAGTATAATTGATATTTGCAATATAATATATTCTAAGCATTTTTAAAATCAATCATCCAGTGTTTTACAATAATGCATTAATTTATATGCGATAACAGGCGATTTTGTGTCGGTATTTGCAACGCTTTTCAAAGTAATTGCCACATTTGTTCCTTTGTTTGTGTTTTTGTAGGGTTTATGCCATTTTGAAGCTGCTGTTCAGCTGTCTCTCAAAAACGTTTAGAATTAAACGCAATTTATAGATGAAAATAAGAATGTTTTCCTTCTGTGTGCCAATTAAAAACCTGACATTTGTAAACAGTTTCTTAATGAATGTTTAACGAAGGATCAACATTTAATCACTCGAACAGATTTTCAACTGAAGGTTTTATTTTCTTTAATTACGTTTCAATCAGGCGGGATAGTCAGTATACCTACTACGTACAAGAAACAAAATAGCACTATCCAGCCAGGGGATGAATTATGAACAAATAAATATTGCAATGCATACATGTATGAGTCAAAAGGTTGGTCTGTTTCACACATTTCGCAAACCTTAAGACAAACTTAGAACAACGACGCAATGCGGTAAGTGTGTTTTGTACTGGATTCGAGACACGCGATTCTTATTAGTCTGCTTGTATCAATATAAGTTCAAGGAAATCTACGTTATTACAAAGGTGAATGATTGAGCTCTATATAATATGGGTTCGGACATTGAACAGTGGTAATAGTTTATTTTCTTCATTTTCAAATAAGTACACTTAGTCAAATGGCAAAGCGTAATACGAGTATGCAGTTGAGTCGTGTGTTCTCGCTTTTCAAGATAATTATGACATAATTGCAGAGATGCATTTTATAAGTATGTGTTATATATATATATGCCTGTCATATTTCAGCGGAAAGCTGACTGGCAAATAAAGACTTTGCTCGGGATTTAAAAAAAATGCAAAAAAAATCCAGACAATTGGTTAGATATGCTATGAATGCTATATAATGGAACAAATTAATAAATAAACGCCGACATTAAGACCAAGGAAAAACACACTATATCTATTAAGGATAATGATATAGTTTTGTAGTGTTCGACTCAATAATAACGATGTAAGAAAAATTAGACACCTATCAATCCAATGTAAATGAAAACAATTCCAATGACTGTAATGTTTAACGTACACATAAAGTTCGCACTCATGCTATGCTAAATACAGTGTTTATCAGTCGTGCTTAGACCTAATTAAATTAATGAAAGAACTTTTCGAGTACTTAACTTACCTTAAGAATACGACAAGTCCCAGGCTGGGTAGATCGTGTTTAATCAGGTCCCATGATGATTGTACGAGATAAATTTGTTCCGGTGACAAACATGCTTTCAACTGTTTGCCTTTATGTGGAAGTGGCAAATCACAGGTAACCATTGTATTCCCCATCCTGCTTCAGTATATTTGAGTCAACAGAAAGTTGTTCGTTGCCTTACCGACACTTCCTGACACAGTATACAGAAATATTTAAATGTGTACGTGCATATGTTTATGCATTAGTCACTATTCAACAAAATGTCAAGTGTAGTACCTTTTTTCCTTAGCTCAGTGAAGAGAATGTGATAATTTCCTCAAAATGTCAAAGTTTGTAACATCTTCATTCCAAGCAAAAGTAGTACAATATAAAATAATAATGCACCAACCTTTCCTGACAGCCCATAATGTATTGCAATAATTATTTAACAAAGAATATTAACACTTCCAGTTCGATAATTTACACATTTTGTTCCACAATCTGATTAACACATGTAAAGTAATAAAACAACAAAATCACAAATATTTTATCACTTATAACATAAAATCATCTTCAATAACCACGAATGTTTGTCATGTACGTATATAACGATTTTAAATATTCCCTTAATCAGTATAACATCTTACATTATCAAAGTTGAAACAGAAGTGAAATGATGATCTATACCATACACCACGTGTTACGCCACTCAACAAACTGTGTCTGATCTAGAATCGGCTATCTATCACTCTCTGTCTATCGCTCTCTACAATATAACAACGCTCACTACTGCACGTGTAACGTATTACTTGTAATGTGCTCTCTGATTGGTGGATATTTTCCGATTCAATTGTCACGTGTAACGGCATTTGAAAGTTAAGAAGAAAATCCCGATAGAACTTCAGACTTCTTCAAATGTAAATTGTCATCCAGCAGAATACACTGTTCAACGTTTCACTAAAATGGTCTATGATGTTTCTGATGGTATAATGGCTCATTGTGTATTTTTAAAATTCGTATAGCAGCTCCTTATAACTACCACAATGCTTTGACGAAATATTAATTGTTTTATTTTCCATTAAATGGCGATTAAGTACTATACAATACACTTTAACATTAGTAAGCATGTAGTAATGGTGATCAATTAACATAATTACTGTGGATAAGCTGCGGCTATTTCTGCTGACGATACTGCACCTTGTCTTATAACAAAAACAGTGGCAAGACGTATTGTGAGTATTTTAATACACAATACACCATAATAACAATTATTATCACTTAATTAGGCAAATAGAAACTAATATTATTCTTGTAACCCCACCCTGTTCTATGTTTTGCTACAAATCACAAAAGGACGTGGAGCTTCCTTTATTAATTTAGTAATCTAATAATATTCATAAGTTAGGTGATTTGTTGTAGGCGAGTTTCTAGACTTCTTTGTATGAAGTCGTTTTAAAATTGTCTAATTGTTTGCACCAAAAAGCTTTAACAAAATTAAAACCGTTAAATTTTCTCCGGCGGCAGGGATTTTTTAAAGCCTACGAGTGGTGTATTCTACAGCTAAATCTAGGACTTGTAGAATTGTGCAGGTGAAAAATTGAACTTTCCATGTTTTACCGCTGAAACTTTTTATTAGATTGCAGCTTTTGCGTTTAATTTTTTCGGTCAGTTGTGTGTTGAACACTATGTTGATTTATAGGGTCGTGCTCGTCTATTTAAGTTGAGTGTTGTCTTCCCTGCTAGAACTTTCATATGTATTTTCAACAGAATTAGTGATTGAATTATTACATGCTATTATAGCCATCTTGTATGCTGATAGATTAAGAGAATGATTTTTGTGCGGTATTTCAAAATCTCATCTTGAAGATTACTGAACAGATGGAGTTATTCTTATAGAAGAAAGATTAAACTGTTCCGGTTACGTACATATCCGATACTTTGATTTGATATAGATATACCTGTTCATCTTACTCATTTATGTAAAAATCAGAATCATGATGTAACACTTGATTGTAAAATCGTAACTCGATGGTTGATTTTGTGATTGAAATGAGTTTTATTTCTATGAATCGCTGGCTTAAAATGAGAAGGCCGTAAGTACAAAACCGTTTTTTGGGAGGATAAGAACAAAAACTATCATAATATGACAAACGTGATCAGCTTAATTTTTTAAGAAATGACTTTCTTTGTCAAATCAAAAATATTTCGGGACTTTGAATATCTAATTCACGAGTCTTTATATTCATTTCGATGCATAGCATCATACAGTAGATTTAATATTGTTTCCCGCTTCAGTAAATATAATATCAAATGTTGCTGTAAATTCTTCTAGTTGTCATTTGGTGCGTTTTATGAGTATTAATAAAATTCTACCCAGCCATACAACTTAATTCCAACCAAAATGAATCAACGAAAATTCACATATCAAACGTAGCATGATTCAGTACAGGATGATTCATGATGTATGTCCAAGCTTCGAACTATAATATCTAGTCATTCCTGGTCGAGAAAACAAGAAAAACTGTCTTACAGTCACACTTTACTGATGGGAAAAACAAGCGTTTTCAACTTCAGTTTGGTCACCATGACAAGTTCCACTTTTCGTGAAATAGGCTCAAAGGAAACGCCTTATGATGCAGATTTAAAATATGCATTAGTCTTATAAGGTCGTAAATGGCTCTTTCGACCTACTTATTCTAAGCCAGCGATATATCATTTGAAAGCCTATTAATAAGACAAAACATTCATCTAAAAAGTACATAAATGAAGCTGACAGTGTTTTAAGTCAAACTAAAAGAACATTGAACATTAAAAATAGTATATAAATTGTAGACGGACTAAAACCTAGTAAAAAGTATTTAATATATCGTATCGAAAACAACCACTTTAATGTTTGAACAATTTGTGATTACTAGTAATTGTCAGACATATCAAAACTGCAATGCCACTGATATTATGAATCGCCCTGTATATATTTGAATATATAGATTACATTCTATTTCCACACCGCCAACTCATTACCCAACCAGCCATACAGTGATTATTTTGAAATGCATTTGACTGACTTTCTGAAGCATAATAATACCATTATTCTAAAACCAAGAATGATATAACACACAAATGAATACAAAATATAGCAGAAACATTTGAAGACGGCTGATTAATTCACTTGCACGCTTTCTACGTTTCTTATTATTTGTCACATCGATTGGAAAATATGCATTATTTATTTTGGTACAAATATCCGGTTGTAAGACCCGTTGAATCCCATACGAAAAAAATCATTAAAATAGAATCCATGATTACACGGAGGCCTCAACCAATAACCACATTATTCGTTTCCCACACAGACTTGTTTCATCATTGAATTATTGCGTTTCATACACGTTATCAAGGCTTATTCAGAATATCGATATGTCAGTTTATCACGACGTTTCAAAAAGGTTGGACATTTCAAAATACCTGCATCTTTGGGTTATGGGACTTAAAACTAGAGGTATAATAATCTACAATAAATACCATAACTTTTAAATGGGTGCATGCTGTCGTTTGACAGGTATATATTCAAATCATTATAATGATCCGTCTAAATTAACTTTTGTTTTTATTCTGCATGTTTTCATAAGAATGTGAAAAAAACGAGTAGTGCATTTGAATTGTACGACATAAAAAGATAAAGATACCTTCTGAAATCATATTTGATATTACAGCTTTGGGTTGCTCCTTGACCACGGACGTAGACCTCAATCCCAAGGATTATTTGACCTCAGAAGCGTTTCATACTCAGATCTTCGATGACAATATCTCGATTCTGTTTTTTTCTTCTTTGCACACAAAGTTCAAGAAATTAATACATTAGATTACCAATGTGGTTTATACAAACAATTAGAAGTTTCGAATGTTTCAAGACACGATTATTTTTTTCCAAAGTACATTTACCCAAGCCACGACTTTGCAAATCACATTTACCAAACCTAAATTAAGCAACTCGATTTATTTAAACTTTTAGCCTAGGAAACACATTATATTTGATTAATGGGAATGTGTTAGTGGAAACTTTTAAAGAGAAACCCTTTGTGAAATTTCACATTCGTTTCATCTTTAAGTGTTGTCCCGGTCAGAAACCAACCATGTAACTTTATTTAACCTATTTTAAATTTAAATTCTGAATAAAGACAGATATACTTTTGAAATCTATAACGTGTAGATGCTGCTTCAAATCACAAATGTCGATAACACGAATATCAAGTTGGACCATTCAACAGAAAAGAGTTTACTCGTGATGTTCGTACATAATTATTCACCCGAGCGATTTACACGTTCATTCTCTACGAATTAACACCAGATGAAAAGACAAGAGAACATGTCTAAAACAGTGTGCGTGTTTTCATAAGAAGCTCACAACATCTTTGCATAACACTACAGTGGAAAAGGGTTATGTGTCGACAAGAAGTATTCTCGATTAAAAAAAACGTCCAACCGTACTAGAACATATTTTGAACACGATGCCAAAACTACAAGGTTAAATGCACAGGCATACCAACATACAGCTAAACAATATAAAAAATAGCATAACGTTTTGCAGGTCTATTTTAACTTTCATAGCAACAGCTAGGTTGAAACTTTCAGTACACCACTCGACTGTAGAACTGTGCGTCGGTCCATTTCTCACGTACAATGGATATGCATATACGACTGGCGTTCCAAAGTTCCACAAAGAGTGCTCTATAATGTGTATGGTATGTTCAAATTACTTCAAACCTTGCATTTGAATAGAAAAATTCATTGTCATTTGGCGAAGTAAGATAAATATTATAGAGCACTTTTTTCAGAACTTTTGAAACTCCCTACGTAGATAAACTTTTATTGAACTGTCGATTTTAAAATCATTTCCTCCAGCAACAACGACTGATTTAAGTTCTAGCAGTTTTAAACACCAACGAATGAGATCTTGTGTAGCAGCATTCCAGAATCTGTGAACTGTAGTGTTCTAGCATCTAATGTTGGTACATAGAGTGGTATCATGTCGACTCTTACATCATCAAACAACACCTGAAACAACATAAATTTACTTTTAACAGTTTATTTCATGTATACACTGGATATTGTGTCCATGCGTACACACTTTTACAATTACATACATTTATATATACAAGGGTCAGTCAAGAAAAACGAAGAGTTGGTGAATAATGATCAGGAGAATAAGTGCGCGTATATTTTTTGTACATTATCGTGAAACATGGTACATTTGTGTACCTCATCGAAGTTAAGGCGAATACCAAATTTAGGTATGAAATTTTGATTCTTGTTGCCAGGCAATCGAAGAAGACAACTGGAGGGCATGCGTTCGTGCTGTCTGTAGAACATAATAATTGTACGTTGCTATGGGAACATAAATTTATATCGAACATTTTTAAAAAAAAATTATTTTGTAGTACATTAACCTATCACTTATACTTAATTATGGTTGATTTGTTCCTCCAATATAGAAAATATACTTTATGGAACTATTCATTGTCACTTTATCGAAAATCGATAAAATACGGGTAAAGTTGTTGCTAAACAACTAAACAATACAGCATTAGTGACCATTCTGTAACAAACGCCCAATATTATTTGATATATACATCGCGTTCGGGTTTTAAGCACGTATAGACGACAACGAAACAACAACAACTGTTAGTCGCCAATATTGGTTATGTTCCATACACAAATTTGAGCTTGACAGTGGATGAAATTTTTAGGCGAAATATCTCACACGCGACACCTTTATGCGCATTTAAATGCGTGGCATTCGGCCAAGCCTTAAATCCGCTATTAACTAAATCACACTTTCGATCATTTTGTTCACTTTAACAAATAAGAACAAGCCCGCTTATAGACAGGGACAAGCCTGCATTCGAAGCAGAATTCATATTTACATCAACTTCGAGCCTAACTGTGATTTGATGCCTTACAAAAAAGTTAATCACTTCTATCTGGGAATAACGATACTCTTAATGAAGACACGTACCTCAATGTTGCTGGTAAGGGCCTTAAATGTGATTTTATACTTCGCTCCGACCGTAAAGGGGTACGGAGTAACTACGCCATGGTTCACCCACCCGAAACGCCAAGTTTTAAAGACGATATAGCATGCAATACAGAATGTAAAGTATTTTAGCTTATTAGTGGTCCTAGATGACCTAATCATTCATGCATGAAAATGTCATAATAAATAGTAAGGCAAGATGGCACTCAACAGAAACAACATAACAATACGGAAAACTAATACGACCAGTGTACAGCTGTCTATCTAAGAACGAACATGCTACCATTTTTTTAAATAAACTGTGAATTACAAAAAACGCTCAATTAATGTACTTATAAGAAAGTTTGAAGGATGTTATGATGAGCGTAGTTACACTTCTAATTACAAAACTTATAATTTTAAAATTGACGAATCTATATGTGAAATTTATACAATTAAATTCGGTCTACCAGCAAAGGTCAACAGAATTTGATGTATTTTGCTTTCCTAAAGAACACTGAACATCATCAGTGAACTGTTATTGCCATAATTGCCAGTTCACGTTTGAACCAGTTAAATGGTCGTTATGGTAGTTGCAATGTATACATCTAGGATGTTAGAAATTATTTACATCACATTCCATGATCGACTTAGTATGTCAATACAAACTATAACAATGCCTTGTAAGAATATGCTTTTGGTGTGTATATATCGATGTAGTTGGAAGGTCACACGTGATTTGATAAATTAGCGTAAAAAGTACGTCAGCTGTAGTGGGTCTGTCTAGGATTAAATTCTACTTTGTACCAAAGGCGGTAAAATAATATTCAAAAGAATCACAAAGGTTAACTTTATTGATAATGATAGTAATTACAAACCATTCAATGGGTACATTTGCATGGATGCCATAATCGTTTCAGCGTCCCCAGTATAAACGTCATAGGTGTCTTCTAGAATATCGAGAAGTCTTATATATGCATTTCTGTAAATATAGCACGCTAAACATATCATTTTGTAAACATGTGCAAAACAAGTATAGATCTATTCTTGCTCTTTGTTTTCCCTAATCCATAGTACAGTTATTATTTACAAACGGACTCTTCCTATTGATGTGTACTGAATTGTATTTTTTCCATCTCAACATGAGGATATTTTTCAACAATATCAAGGATGGTCAAGTCTAACACCCATTCATGGACGTCGGTTCTACCTATCTACCCTTAATCATCTGTCACATCATCCTGACTTTATTTAAACTGTTTAGGCCTCTCCTGTTTGTCATATATCAACTTCACTGTATGGTAATTTGCATAAATACAAAGTTGTGATTTACAGTTAATACGTCCTAATTCCCCGCAAATAAAATCATTGTGATTGCTTACTTTAACACCTTAAACTGATTTACAAAATAATGTATGAATTATTTCGATTGGGCTTGCTTGCACAAAACCCCCAGACTTCAGACCCATAAAATCGTAAAATAGGTTTAAATATTTTCCAATCGTGGGTTCCACAGACTTGTTCGTTAAACTTTATAAATAATAGATATACTAATGTTCTGCTCAGGTTTTCAACCTAGTGTTAATAATACAAGTAAATAACCAATAACACCGAGAAGTGTGATACCGCGAAAGTTCTTAACATCAGATACGCTTCATTTTGTGAATTGCTTCTAAGAAACCATTCCCCTCAGTTGTTAAGACAATAAACCAGTTGCATGGTTTTATTAAATATATTGACAGGAAATGGTGCAAATACGTATTTTCCATGTACTGAAAACTCATTCAATAAACACTCCGTCCTGAATTTACAGCTGATATACCTTTAATAATAGCATTTGCTATGGAAGGTGTGTCGAGCTCATTAAACATAATTTTTCATTCATTTTCAGTGATTTTTTCGTTAAAAGCAATACTAGCATCGTCTGCTTGGTAAATATATCTTCTGGCTTATTGATAGCCTTAAAATACTCCGAAACACGTGTCTTATGCTATTCATTTCGTTGATTTGACGTTATTGCTTTCTTTGAGCATTTTCCAATACTGCTTTACATTTTTGAATCGGCAATTTAACATTTTATCAGTTTTCGACCGATCGTTTTGAAGATTAAATGTTTTAACTCTCTTTTTATCAATTAATACTGCGTGCTCGCACCATATTGATTCTATTTTCTTCACAATTATTTTTTCTATACATATTCAATTTTCTATAAAAATTCGTCTCTATTCATTTTACATTATCATATAAATTATTGTTATCGTTAATTGTTTTATAACAATTTGAATTGTAAACTATTTTAGAAAGTTCTTTTTACCAAATAATGGTTTACAAACAGTGTACATGCTTGCAACAAAACTATCAATACACAAATCAATATCACTGCCATTGTAAATGCATTATTGTTCAGTTCAGATAATCTGTTCTGAAAATGTAGCTTGTAAAATCATAGTTTTCTTGTCAGCATACCATATACAGGGTGTCCCAAAAAAACGGGGACCTACCTTAAACCCTTATTACTCATTCATATTTTGATGAATGAGGCTGATTTTTTGTGAAAGTGTATGTTAGGGATCCCTACTTCTAAAAAGGGTACTTGTTGAAATATGGTGCTTCAAAACAGGAAGTGACGTCATCATTTTCACTTTGGCAACATATCACGTTATTTTTGCTTAATCACCTAAAATGGGACATTATGAGAAAATGGCATTTGTGTCAGGGCACTAATTGTTAGAAAACAACATATCAAGTCAAAGGTGATCAAAACATTGTGAAAATATAACAAATATGACAAGAAATAGCAAAATATAGGAAAACGTGGCAAGTTTACTGACCAAAGGGGAAGTGGAAATCCTTCCAAAATAGCATCAACAATCATTCAATGATTAAAAACATAAATATTGTCAAGGACTTTTACAAAAAGAAGGTCAGACTACAGAAAGAAGCAAAAAGTGAAGTTTTATCCAAACAAACAGTCCATAAATACATTTTGGAGTAATTGTGTATGTCAGAAATTATAAAATAGCACCATATGCTAGCAGAAAACACTTCTTGTAGTAAATCAGCAGCAGAATCAGGATATGTTTGCGAAATAGTACTGATATCTTACCTCATATCACACGCTATATTACTTAAAAATTTACTCAAACTTGATCCCAATAGTGAACCTGTTTGCCATACATAATGCACTAATGTATCACCAACCATAAACAATGATTTTGAGCACATGAGAAGAAGTTTGAGGTCAGCATGGAAATATATCTCATTGAATTCTGAAATCCCTGCTTCAATTTATGGTATTTCACTGAAACTTGCGATTGTAAACACGGGAGGTAACTCTGGGTATTAAACTAAATAATCATGACAGTGATGCTAGCATTCTGAACAGTGTTCTTCCCTTATTGTTTTAACATATTAATAGTGTGATATCTATAATAGAGAAAAAAGTTACAATTGTTTATCCTAGGTCCCCGTTTTTTGGGACACCCTGTATAGTCCGCGGTGATGACGCTAGCCTTTGTTGACAAAAGAAAATGTCCGAAGTCCAATTTTATTTAATTTGATTAATGTACTCGTTCAATCTACACTAAAACAAGCGGTCTGTCCTCCTTGGTGTGTTTTATAACAATTATTTTGTTTGTTTACATGGCTAGAATTATCGTCGGCGACATTCGTTGTTGTTTCTAACATTTCTAAGTTGGACGCATGTTACGCCATTAACGAACATTTGCATTCATAATTTTACTGAACTTAACTACTGTAAAACTTACGGATAATCTGCGACAGTGAATTCTATTATCATGTCGATACGAGCACCGTCATGAAATGCGATTGGCAGTTTCATTGAGCCTCCAAGAATCATCTGCAACAAGAGAGAACTGTAATTTATAGTATTAGTTCTTAAATACGAAACTTAATTACTAAGTACATTTAATTTCAATGACCTTTAAGATTAATAGTGTGACCGTAACCAATATATCACTATAACAATGCAAAACATACACTCATTTTAAAATGTTATAAGTACACCAACACCGTGCAAAGCGTTACGTGCAAATAGTCGGTCGGTCGACATGCCTAATGGTTTTCAAACAATAACTCAAAACGGGTGGACCTAGGATCCTAAAATTTTAAGTCCTACACAGACGGCCTGTCTCAATTTCAAGGTCATTTGGATCAAAGGTCAAACTCACCATGATTTTTGAACACACAACACTCACTGGTACAAACCATAAGAAATATAGGGTCTTAGATAGTAAAACTTTACAGAGAGGTTGCTAATCATCAGATGTAGCTCCCACTAATTTTGAGGTTGATAGGTCAACGGTCAAAGTCGTGGTGACCTTAGCTACACTTAGGCTATTTACTGTCATGAGACGTGTATGTTTCACAAACCTCTCTTGTACTGTCTGTTATCGTAATTCATCCGGTTTTGTGTTTTTCTGGTGTGGGTATTGATGGACAATGTACGTGTATGTAACATTTTTAGACTTCGTGCAAAAATCATTTGTTTCGCACGTGCATTTTGTATAATTTAGAAATTGACGGTTCACAGCTCGCAGCGGGCAAATTACAATCATCGAATTATCGGATATTTCTGCTATACTACTCGCATGAAGACATGCAAAAAATGAACATGATATAATGTATAATAACAAAGATATACGCATTACATGTTGGTGCACATCCGTCCTTTTCTTTCGAATGTAATAATTCCATCATTAGTATTACTTATTAAACTATCGATTTAACACTAAATATTTTAATTAGTTTTAAAGTAATGTTACAAAGGGTTATCTTACCGGAGTTTCGTATAATTCAACCACCTCTTTCTTCTCGAAATAAGTTGAACTGCCATCAAAGTTCGGTGCAGAACCCCACTCCCAGTCCAAACTCGTACAAGTTGTTGAAGCATCAATCCTTGTTGCTAGGTACATCCTGCTACCCGCATCACGACCGCACGCTATCTTCTTCACACCATTACCAGAAATCTTTGCAAACTTTGTTTGTACAATTATACCGTTAACAAACGTTACTGTCAAACACATCACATATAATTTCGATTTTAGTTCCACATTCATTGTAACGTTTACTTCTTTTTTGCTTTTATATTTCACCTTATTTGTCCAATAATTTAATCTCGTCACATACCCTCTACTCTAAATTATATTATATTATACAACTAAATGTATTATGCAACCACTGTAAGAAAATGTTAAAAGCTCAAGCTATATAAAGTTTAATTTGTATGATACATGTTTATATGTATATATCCGATATTTGTAAAAACAACTACTTGGTTTGGCTGTGTTTTATTTTGTTTGTTTTCCAGGCTTTAAAAGTTTTAAGTTCGTAATGTATCTTTTGTCGATTATGTACATAACACAATCTGACACAAGCATGTCCGGATGCAAACATTAACGTTCGTTGCTTTGGGGCGTTTGTCTCGTATTGAAATGGGAGAAGAGCGAAACAATAGATACTGTTGCAAAATATTGAACATCAATTATGTACATACGAAGATGCACAGTATGTTTGAATAACTGTTACATTCTGTCTACCTGTTCCATATATAACCCTTACACAAGCTAGGAACATGTTGTTATAATTGTAAAGCGATACTGTTTACGGACAATAATCGTGAAACACCGGAAGTCCATTGTTTTAGAAAGTGAGATGTTGGTACGATTTAACTCTTGTTTAAGTGTCATATCCCTTATATCATATGACTTTCCTTATGTCCAGGTTAGTATATCCAGTACGTATAAAGTTATACGTAGCACGTGTAGTATAAAGAATTGAGTTTTTTCAAATAAATCAATGCGTATTTTGCGTTTTTAGTGTCATATAATATAAAGAATCTATCACTCGTTGTCAATTGATATATTTATATTAAACTCGTTCAGGAAATATAACTAAGCTCGCCAGAGGCTCGCTTAATATAATTTCCAAACTCGTTTAATATGAATTTATATCAATTGACAACTCGTGATAGATCCTCTACATACAATGCGGTAAAACAATAGTAATACGGTGACGCAGCATTTTCTTACGTAGGATAATCCAAAATAGCATGGATTTAGATACAGCTGTTTCATGTGGCATGTGTATACCATCTTAATCCGCTTGACACTTCTTATCATCGGATGTAATATATTGTCATTAATCTTGTTCCATTTCGTTACCATGCCGTCCTTACATACCTTGGTAACGCGGACCAGGCACAGCCCAAATATACGGTATAGTACGTTAGCGACCAAGCAGGGCACCAATACACCTTTAATATCTTCAAAAATACTGTGTCCATAAGAACAAAATTGGGATGTGTTACCAACTCTAATAAAATAAAAAAAAACTGTTGGTGCACAGAAAAGTGAACTTTGCATTCACTTCTAATGTAAAATTTTAAGTCTGAAACAGGGTAAATACGTATGGGTGATTGAAGTAAACGGAACAGCGAAGATCAGCAATTTGGTCCAATTTAACTGTACATTATGTTACACACTAGTGACCATTGTAAATATATAACGAGGCCCATACATGAACATTTATTGTTATTTTTATACCTCGAGCAACTGGGTAGAAATATTTGCAAGAAAAACATTGTATTGTTTGTTTGTACAGATGATCAATGCAATCGGAAGATCGGCCTCAACTATGTACAAATTGGTGACCAGACAAAATGTAGTAAAACAATATTCATATGTGTCCCGTTTTAGTTGTTACAAATTCGGTTTGAAACCGAATGTTGATTACTACAAGTTACTAAGCAGCATAGCATGAAAAGTGATAAAGTTTCGAGGAGCTCGTTAAAATTGCTTGACATGTATGTGACATACTCTACACATATAACCCATTGCTGTATCTAAATAAGGTCATTCTCGATCGCTAATACAAAACAGTTTGTGTTCTCACTATTATAATTCCCTGTCAAGATATTTTGTAGCGTGGGCTGAAAAATGATTATGATTCATGAGACATTAATGTGGAAATTCAAAGAAATGACAAATAACGTATAATTATCCTAGAATCTAAAGGAGAAGAAAGATTCTGTCAGGAATATGGAAGAAAAGGATTCGCTATTAGGATCATAACTGAATCGTTGGACTTCCAATATGTTCCTCACTCAGTGCTCAGTTTTAAAACTAGAAATTCTACGGTAAGTAAAGCAATGGTCTCGTTACATACATTGTACTAATTTATTATATAATGTACATGAAATGCACAGACAATACAAACTTACACAGAACCAATGATTTAGCATTATCACACATGCAGATACATCCCCATAAACGGATATTTAACAAAACCATAATACGACATCATCTCAACCTAGCTAGAGAACCTTGACAGAATCTTCGGTGATATTAACCGTACTGATTGATGAATTCCTTGATTAATTAATTAAAATCAAATTGTCCAAAAAAGCAATAAATTCATTTGATATCGGCAATCAAGGCACGTCGTAAATTTGCTTGCAATTGCAATTCTAATTTCATCAATAATTGCACTCGATATTGTCAGGTTTTGGACCATGGCAATTGGTTATTGCAGATTTTTATAATCCTCATGGCGCAGGCTACAAATTGATCTGGTGTATTTTCCTTTTTGGTACCAACCCTCTTTACATACTAAAAATGGACGATGTCCAAATAAAAGCTGACATACAATTGAATTTGTTTTATTATGCCCGACTTGAAAATGCACAACGAGAGCATGTCATGATGTGAAAACAAGCAGTGAACCTCCCATGGACCCAATCAATTCTGAAAACTATAATTATACACTGAGTGTCAAACACACTCCAGAACAACACAAGCTAATTAGGAAGAGAAATGACAAGTCCTCGAATCCGGAACACATTCAGAAATGTTCCAAAAACAAATATTTCCGTTCACATTCATACTTGAAGTATCATTCATAATCAGTTTTTCTATTTTTTCTAAGTTGTCGAAATGCATTAATTTTGAGTACATGAATTACTGTCTGCCTAATGTCCAACGGGTTTTGCTCGTTTATTAGATCGTTTTCATAAAACTCATTTACGTAAATGCACTTTTCTCTGGCTTTTTTTGCTGACTAAATTAAAAACAGCAAACAAGGATGCAAGAAAATTGCGATTCTGTAAATTTCGATATATGGTTATTTCGAACGATAAACATGTATGATCGTTAATTACAAAACACTTTGATTGTTGTATGTTGTGCAATTCTATGGTTCTAAACATGAGGCTGTCTCGTCAATTTTGATCTAGTATTAAATTTATTGTTGCTTCTGGGTTACTTTTTCTGGAAAATATACTGTTCAATCGCTGCATGACCACAAACTTATTGCGAACGATAACATAAAGTTGGTCAGTAATGGCAGAAAATCTTCGTTGCTGCTTTTATTTTGAATTTTCTTCCGTGACAGGAACTAGGTACTTACTAACCTAATAATGTTATTTCAATGACTTGTCTAGATATGTTTACATTGTACGTAAATACAGTTTGCTTCGTGATAGAAACCCGTCTATACCAAGATATTTAATGACATATTGGTAATCAGTATTGACATTTATTCAAATTAGACATCTTGAAGACTGTATCATTATTTTAATCGATATGCATTTAATCTGTAAACAATGATGTTGGTCTGGTTAATTAACAAATGACTGCTGTATAATACGGAAATTCAAATTTTCCGACGGATGCCATGAAATATATTTTAACTACATTACGTGTAGACTAGTAAGTGCATTTGCATTTTTCAAACTCTCTACAGTACACACTCACTTAGCATATTTGCGAATTTTACATGATAATGTTCATTAGCCTCTATCCTAATTAATGCACATATGTACCATGGTGAACGTTTACAGAGCACACATACGGTCGACTTAAATTGCCACCAAGCGGTGAAACCCACTACCGCTCAGTTTAAATCGTATCACGTGATAAAAACATTTTTCTGCTAAAGTCGGGGCGCCAAAGCGGCTAAAACTAGTGGACTAATGAAGCGGTAAACTGTATTTTTTTAATTTCTGAATCCAAAGTTTGATAAACTTTATTTAAAGTCACAACAAATTGTTTGCAGTCAGTTTAGAAAAAATACTATGAGTATAGCGGACATAGTGGTCAATCGATTCCAAAAATCCTCACTTTTGATATATTGTAATGTTTTGCCCCATTATTTTATCTGAAAATGCACACCATTTAGACAACATATTATTAATATCTGAAACCGAAATACACCATTTCAATTGCATAATAGCAATTTATTATTTAATAAATGACAAATTGTATTACAGTAAATCGATTCCAAAAATCACCATTTACAAATGTAATCATGTATTTTGCAATTACACACTTCTATAATAGTAAAGGCCATTTATTTATTACATCATCATGATATTCTTACTTTATCCAACAAATTGCAATAAGAAGAAAAATCAGAGATGTAACTATAATACTTTCCACTGTATGCTTCACTACATGTCCTTAGTCAATAAGATTGCCGATTGTCATATGTAACACGAGACCGGAAACCGGAAATTGAAAAATACAACATTTTCAACTTCATTCGCTGTCTTCAAGATGTGCATTGTCGTAATGTGGGTTACTACAAGTTACTTAGCAGCATGAAAAGTGATAAAGGTTCGTGGAGCTCGTTGAAATTGCTTATGGTTTATGTGACTTTCTATACACATATGACACAATGCTGTGTCTAAATAAGGTCATTCTCGATTGCTAATACACAACCGTTTGTCTTCTCAATATTTGAATTCCCTGTCAAGATATTTTGTAGCGTGGGCTGAAAAATGATTATGATTCATGAGAAATTAATGCGGAAATTCAAATACATTGCAAGTATCGTATTATTTTCCTTAAATGTTCCCAAGACGATATATTCTCTCAGGAATTTTGAAGATTGTGATTCGCTTTCAGAATCACAGCAGAATGGTTGGCCTTCCAATATACTCACTCCGTGCTCAGTTGTAAATTTAGAAACTCTTCTGTAACCAAACCAGCTGACATACAATATGGACGACTTCTAAATAAAATCAGCATACAATTGAATAATATTTTTAATACGCCCGACTTGAAAAAGCACAACGACACAATGGCATGATGTGGAAACTACCTCATCAGCAGTGAACCTCCCATGGACCCAATCAATTCTGAAACTATAATTATACACCGAGTGTCAAACTCACTCTAGAATAACACAAGCTTATTACGAAGATAAATGACAATATCTCAAATCCTTAACACATGCGGAAATGTTACAAAACCAAATATTTCCGGTCTCATTGTTACCTGATGTATCATTCAGAGGCAGTTTTTCTATTTTTGTCTTCTTATTTGTCAAAATACATTAATTTTGTGTAAATGAATTACTGTCTGCATAATGTCCAAAGGGTTATTGCTTCATTAGATCGTTTTCCGAAAACTCATTTGTGTAAATGTACTTTTCTCGGGCAATTTTCTGTGCTGTCTAAATTAACACAGCCAAAAAGGATACAAGAAAATTGTGATTCTGGTAATTTCTGTTTTTGATTGTTCCGAACAATAATCATATATGATAGTACGTGTAAATTAAACAAAATTTCAATTTTGTAGGTTGTGTGATTCTACGTTTCTAAACGCGAGGAAGTCCCGTTAATTTCGATCAAGTATTATTCTTTGTTGGTTCCTTTGGGTAATCTGTGTTACTTTTTCTGGTAAATACAGCGTTTCAAAAGATAGCATATAACCGGACAGGGAAGGCTCATTGCTTTTACGTTAAATGTTGTTCATGGGTTAGGTACTTACAAACTTAATATTCATATTTCAATGGCTTGCCAAGGCATGTAAAGTGTATGTAAATACCCTAAGCTTTACGATAGTAATTCTTATTATCAAGAGGTTTGATGAAATTTGGTAATTTATTGAAATGAGACATCTTGAAGAGGGTATCATTATTTTAATCTATATGCAGTTTATCTGTAAACATAATGTTGGTCTGGGTATTCACCAAATAGAATATTAAACGGAATTCTAATTTTACTCCAGGTGCTACGAAATGTAATTTAAGTACATTATGTAAGTGCATTTGCATTTTCTAAATCTCTCTAGAATAGCAATTCACTTAACATACAATTGTAAACGTTAAGCCATGTGCGGTGGTGTGGTGTATATAATAAACAAGTACTAGTGATGTATGTTTACATATCTGAATTTTGGAACAAATTGTATAATGGATATAAAAATGTACCTTAACCTATATCCTATCTAATGCACGCGCAGGTGTATCGAAATTACATAGCAAGCCCGTTGTACCTATGAGCACTATAACCACACACCGGCCGACATGTTTCACGAAGCGGTGATAGCCGCTACCGCTCGGTTTAATAGTTTAAGTTGTATCACGTGATCAACACATTATTGCATTTTCGCTTAAGCAGCCAAAATAATTTGAAGCGGGGCACCGAATCGGCTGAAACCAGAACCAATGAAACGGTAAACCATTTTCTGATTCAAATTGAAAACAAACGTAGTCGGCCAATTGTATCACCGTAATATGTCTACTTGCAATAGATTTTTCTGGTTCAATTACAGTCGATTATATACATCGACTTATAGAACATGGAAATAAAAAGCGATAACAAATCAGATCCCCGGTGTGCCAGTTCATTGCACTGTTGTTAATATAGCGTTATGAATAACATACTTTATAAATTAAAATACACCCAGGGGATTAACCCATTCATAAACTCTCCATTATTTTTCAGGAATGGAGAGTTGTCTTAACAATAACTCTCCATTATTTCGTATACACATTACATTAAATGTGTATACGAAATATTGGAGAGTTATTGTTAAGAAAACTCTCTATGCCTGAAAAACATAACACACCTACGTAGTGTTAACAAAAAATGGAGATTGTTTTAATTAAATGTGTTGACATGTAATGGAGAATTATTATAAATAATGTATAATTATACACCAGTTGCATTCATTGCCCGCCATCCCAAATAGATGGGTCGGGAAATTTACTTTTTGGTTACATTGTCCCAAAGGTATTGATTGGTTCAGTGAAAATAATCCTAACATTTCCCCGGCAGTGCGGGGAAGCATGAGGGTATAACACCGCAGCCATACGCGGTGGTTGGGCCGTGGATGCAACTGACTGGTTCATTACAAAATGTATGTGTTCACAAAAAGGGCAATACAATTTGCAGGAAAAGCGGCTGAAACTGAAAGAGCCGAACACAGAAAAAAGAAATCAAAAGACAGATAAAAATGCTAAAACCACAACGAAACTAGAAAATTAAATCAACCCCCTGTTACTAAATAGCTTTTAACATTAATATACTTTCAGCTATTAAGGTGGTATGCGCGCAAGAAATAAAGAAATCAAGATAATGCTAGTGTGATATGATATGAAATACGGTTAATAATTTGCAATTGCACTTTCGCGTGATCATAACCATTCAATAAGTTCCAATTACAGCTTTTATACATGCATAAGGGCCAACATTTTCACTAAATCATGACACCCGTCTTCAGCATTATACTGAAAATGAAATAATCGACCTTGGCCTACATTAAAATGTCCAAAAACAATGCAACTAAGGTTTTGAGATGATCAGATGAAACTGTTTGAATATAATAGTACGTGCAAAGCTAATTACTAATTGTTTTGGTCATACAAGGCTTATAATCCAGGAAGACATGTGTCGATTGGACTCTTATGTTTGAATTAAAGAACAAGCAAAGTTTGTATTATTTTTGGAGTGTAAGAAAAAAGTTAAGTTCCCAATTTACGAGGGCTGTTTTTAGCTGTTCAGCCGCTAAATCACTCTTTGACATTAACTTCCCCTGATCATTGGACTCCCAATGAAAACATTCGAGTCTCACGGGGAGACTTTTTCTCGCAATTATACTGTATATGTACATAATTAATACTGTGCAAATACAGAGCTAGGTTTAAAAACAACATGTAAAAACATTGTAGTTATGTCATCGAGTTGCATATCAATTATAAATATCCATGTATTGTTTATGCACGGTAATATATCCTCTGACTGAAACAAAGTCTTAATAATGTCCACCGTGTTATAACATCAAGTGACACTGGGTAAATGACCATTGACTGATCGTGTAACACATAACTGACAACTTGTGTTTGCATGGGCTACACAACATTATAAAGTAATGGAGAGTTATTGTATTAGTTCACTGGGTTCATGAAAAAAGCATGATCTTCTCGCTCAGTCATGTTAATATTTTTAATTTTCTTTTTATAAGAGGTACATCAGGGGAGACTTTTTTGAAAAAATGCATTTTCTCTCAATTTTGACATTTAAAGCATCTTTTCAGAAAATCAAATATACATTTGACAGTATTGGTGTATTTTAAGTCAGAGAAAATCCGCGTAACTGTCCATTCCTGAGAAATAATGAATACTCGGCCCCTTCGGGGCCTCGTCTCCATTATTTCTCAGGAATGGACAGTTACTTGGACTTTCTCCTTAACGTAAACAGTGCTTAAAATGTGTATATTGTAACAAAACGTTATGCCTGTCAATATTACGTGTACCTGCACGTGCGATATTTATTCGAAGACCAATTATAGCTTACAGCGAGTTGTTAACCATGCTATTTTCGGCCGCTGAGTATAAATAAATATACGATTGAACTTTAGTTTACTCTGAAATATGACGCTTTCTGATATATATTTTTTTGACAGTTTTGACTTGCAAGATCCGGTCGGCGCTCTATATTATCTAACCATTATGTGTTTGTTTTTCGTTTTGTCGATTACTCTGATCGAATACAACTGTTTTGTGTCATTAACAGCAATCAATCATATTTCTTCTTGCAGGACATCATTTCAACATAGGGCTGTGATATAACGTCATTGTAAGAGGATAAGTTATCATTATATATAATGTGCTTACTACTTTTTTTATCTGTTTCAAAGTACATAGCCTTACGTTCAGTAACGAAAACGTTCGCCGCGAGAATTAGTGCGTCACGCGAACTACTTATTGAACGATTATAATCGTTCGCCGCAAACAATTTCAAGATGGCGGAGATAGACCATTTAATGGCCTTACTTGTTCTATTAGATTTTCAGCCGTAGATTGAAAATTAGGAACTCAGTAATGCTTCTTTCTTGTTCTATTTATTCAGCTTTGGTATCCACACTGTATCACAAATGCAAAACACATACAATCTACAATTAATGTTTAAATCGCTAAGATTATAATAAATTAAATCAAATATTTATCTATCCGCCATCTTTGTTTGCTTGGGGACGCTTGGTGAGCTATGTGTAAAGGTCGTTCGCGATTGGCTAACATGTTCGTGGCAAACTTGTCGTTCATTAACGCGAACTCACGTATTGTTCGCGAACATTGGCGAGCGTTTTCGTTAATGAACGCACGGCTGCTTCGGCCTGTATTTAGCCAGTAAAGCAGTTTTGCGATACAGTAAAGTAATATTTCTATATCCGCAGTGAATAAAGTTTCGATATTTTCGCGGAAGAGATTGGTTTATCGCCATTGAAAATTCACCCACGAAATCGTCGAATAAGATATTCTTTTAACGTTTTAAAGTCGCGAATATAAGAAACCGCCAAATAACCATTTTATCAAACATTCATGACATTTCATACCAGCGAAAAAATATTTTACTGTAAAATAAAACGTGCTTTTAGAAAGACCAGTATAACCAGTAGTTTGACTGATTGCGATGACGAGATAAAGGTACATTGTATTGCCAACAAGGGTCTCGTGATCATTAAGTGAAACATTTTAATCAATCTCGCGTCATGGTACAAATACAATATTCTGAGCATTTCCTGAGGTCATAAACGACATTAATAAAGTTGATGATGGTAAATGCAAATATCAAAGCTGTGGTGTATGCGGTTTAAAAACTATAAAAGTTTTCATCAGTAATTTTTGTCTGCTAAGTATACCAGTTGAAATATATTGACTTTGGGAATTAATGAATGTGCCAAGGTTCAATACAGTAGTACTTGTAGTTATAAATTACTTCGATTTATTAACAGTACTTAACCTGAAACTCCAAACAAACGGATTTACATAATGAGTGACTGTCATCCTTCGAAGCTTCCGTAGCTCAGTGGTTAATGTGCTAGCCGTCTAATCCGGCGACCCAAGTTCAAAACCGGATGGAGGCGCGTATGCGTATGCCTTCCATATTTAAGCAGAGGACTGACAGGCAAATAAAGCTATTACCGGCATTTTCGGTTCATAAAGTGAATAATCCACTGTTATAAAAGCCTTATACGTGGGTATATCCAAAAGTAATGTCACTGATGCTATAAAATCGTGTATAATGTCAGTAAAACCACGAAATTTATCTCACCGTAACTTCAGTCTAATTTGAATATGATGACCAATTTTCACAAAAATGCATATAATAGTTCTGACGACAGGACCATTTACATGAGACATACCTACGGAAATCGCCGCAAGCCCGACGTCAACGACGTCACAATGACGTTACTTGCTGAAACCTGCTCATCTAGCAGAAGTATATTCCTGGTAATTTCTAACGAATCACAAACCATGCAGTCACTTCCAAGACCTTTAAAAATGTGCAACCCATCCGACACTTACTCTGTGCGAAATCAAATTATTTTTAGTGTCCTCTAGAGAGTCATACAGCAAAAGTTTTAACTCACCATATAACTGTTGTTATAAAAGCTTTATATACTCATATTTCACAAGAGCTGCGAGCACTCCAACGCTTTAAAATATTTTCATTTCTTTTTTCTGATATTGTAAAACGTCAGCGAAATTGACAAACACTACTCAGTTATAAGATTCAATACAGAGAGGATATTTGTTGATGTAAGACCGAATTTTATTTCACTGAGTGATTACAGAAATCGATATGCCACTCGTGAAAATATAGTTTAATGTGAACACGAGTGAAATAAAATTCAAAATTACACCAAAACATTTTTTCTGTTTATTATATGCGTATTTAGCCATAATATTACTATTTGACGATTTCCTCTTAGAGCCTCAACCCGTGGGGCGCCCCAAACTCATTTTAACCGATTCACTTCTGCGAACAGAAATTCGCTGAAAGTAGTGCTGTTATATTATATTTTTGCAAAACAAGATTTGTGCGAGGTTTATAAATAAAAAAGATATAATGCTTAACGCACACAAAAAGAGTTCAATGTTTTATTGCAGACAAACTAACTGGTAGTTATTACATTTAACTGAGGAGAAAACTCATTGCCTTCAAACAATATTTTAACATCCGCTTTTGTGAATTCATGTCACCATGGCGAGTAAATTTAATCATGATCACGTCATAGACTTATTTTAATTTCATACTGTATAATTAGTTTGTTTCCTAAGGGGGATACTCATACTGACAGTAAAAACGGGAATAGACGTTTTGAGTGACTTTATCATGTATTTGGACGTCATCACAACTTCAGATTTCCTGGACGCCATATTGTTTTTTACGAGATGCGATTTTGAAACTGAAAATCATTTGAATGCATTTGCAGACAGTTGGTATGCTTTGATAAACTGTAGGTTTGTATTTGTAGATTATAGTTTGATTGAAGCGCCTTACCAAATTCTCTTCAGATTTTCAGATTGGCCTATGTTTCAATTTTATTGTCCTTGTTCATGCCAATAAGGACTAAGGCTTGGTGTGTCAGAACAGAAAAGAAGCCTCACCGTAGAAACCTTCCTCAACCTCTTACATTAAGTTGAAGTTCGTAAGAAGAATCTATTCTCTTTTCAAATACCCTTCTAGGGAAGCATCGGTATCAAATTTATAAAGTTAATATACAAACCAACAATACAAGATATTTTGTATTTCCATTGAAGAAAGTAGTTCCTTCAAAAACAGTGAACTTTCAAAATGTTATTTGTCACTATTATTTTCAGTGATAATGACCATAATCCATTGAAAGGAAATTAATAAATAACATTAAAACATTTAGTCCAATCCATTGTTTTCATATTTTGGTATATGTTGTTAATAGTTTTCATTGAAACCATGGCGTCGTTATACATATGAGCCGTTCTCCAGGAAAACCGTGCTTTAAGACATTGTATTGTAATTATGCAATAAGATTTAGAAAAATGTCTAAAATGAGAAAAAACTCGTGTCCTTTGATTTCATTTTTAAGTAATTGGTTAGTCTGGTACTATCCATTAGCTTCAAATTTTCTTTAAAATTGTGTTAAAATGACTTATGTCGTTGCTATGGTGGTCGTTTTCTAAAAATAACGCATAGCAATGAAAACCTGGGGTAAAGTGGCTATAACACTTGTAATTTTTCTTTGTAAGCGAACACTCACAAATTGGACACGTTTTATCAAAATAAGAATATGATTCAATAAGGTGCCAAAATTTTAAAAGTTTACGTCAAAAATTTACCAGATACAGGATCTTTGAAATGCCAGTTGGCGTAACGTCAAAAACGTAGAGAATGACGTTCGCGACGTCACTAAAAAGTAGGGGGTAGTGGTTGGTTTAAAAAGTCAATAACTTGGTAAGTGTTCAAATTTTCAGAATTTGTTCATAGGAGTCTCTTCTTTCTAACCATATATTCATCAACATTTTCACAATTTTGTCACTAAGCACGGTTTTCCTGGAGAACTCCTCATATATGAATTTATCTTGCCGCAATATATATGACAGTAAAGAACACAAGTGTCGAAATGGTGAGAATAATTGAAAACACGACAAAACAAATCTTGTCAAATAGTCCACTGATTTTCTTCCATGTGATATTGTGCAATGTATCGTCGCATATGTTGGAAAACGTTTCTGTAAGCTCTTCTTCAATATTTCTGCCAATATCACTACACCCCTTCTTTTCTGTCTTCTTAACTTGGTCTTCTGGTAGAGTTTCAGATATTTTACCCTTTCCAACAAATATCTGTACAAAGTTTAACCAGAAACCGTTGATGTTCTCTTTCTCGTCTTTGTGATAGATGTTCAGACTGATAAGTGTTGTTATTATTATGAATCCGCTCATAAATAATATCCCTAACAGATAGTAACCAAATAGAGCCATTGGATTCGATATTCTTGGTAGATTATCTCCGACAATTGTCAGAAAAACTGCAAGTGCTAACAGTACGGTTATACTGTATGATATTCGTTCACCACTATCTGTCGGTATCAGGAATGTTAAAAGGTTCAAAGCTGAGAGTAATATAATGGGAGCAATCATATTGACGATTACAAATCGAGATTTTCTACGTATATTTATGTTAACACTGAAGAACATTTCCCAACTTCCCGTCATCGACATTACTTCAACATTGGAGTCTTCGAACGTCCAGCCCCCATTTGGAGAAAAATAAGTTTTCAAAACCTTATTTGAAACACTTTTCAGAAATATTTCACTTGATCGTGCTCCCCATGCCATGAACGTGAAATAGCAGCGATGTTTGTCCCAAGGGAAATAAGTAACATCCGTATCACAAGAAGCGGAAAATACTTCACCGGGATAAAAGGAAGCTTTTCCGTCAGATTGGAAATAGATATCTAACCATGGCTCGCCTATCTTTTTCAAATTTTCCATACTATTGATCAGTACTAGTGATGGTGTCCAAAAATGCCGACTATTCACAGCAAATCGTTCCAGACCACCATACTCTCCCGGGTTCCATTTCATGAAGTCGTCATGCCAATAGAGTTTAATCGCTGTTGCGATTTGAAGCTTTTGGTTAACTTCGTCGAAATCAAGAATTGCTAGTAATTCCATTTCTAGTGTTAGATTCAGTGCAATGCTTTGGTTCATCAGCGGACGCACATCTTTGTTATAACTTTCAAGTCTATCTTTCAAAAGTTTGTTAACGTCTTCTACCATATAACCAGCAATACATGGACACATCAGAAACAAGTTAATAACACAATATGGTGACAGCATTTTTATTCTTCAGACAATGCTTCTACAGAGTCAGTCTGAAACAAAGACACAATGCATGCATGTGACATTATACTACTGACTTGGTAGGTTCGGCTTTGTATATCGCTATTCAGTCACCAAATGTACTTGTGGGCCATGGTACATGTTACATAGTTAACATTATCGTTGTCCAAAAGTATTCTTGCATTAGATTGCACACTGCTTAATATGGTAACGGTCAGGTGTTTGTTTAATATTATGTCACCCCTGTTGCAAGGGCCAGCCAATTTGACTTACGAGCCAGGAATCCCTAATGACTAGTGACTGCCTCGTGTAACCTAAGCACTGCCCACATCTTCTGATCAACATTAAAGTGTATAGAGCAATATATAACGATATGTTTTTAAAAATAAAAAAATGAAACACAATTATGCTATAATATCCATTTGATCATTTTTCGCTTCAGCTTTAACAGAATCTCTCTGTGTGATTTATTCGCCATGTGAATTGTCCATTTTCATACGAAAGTGTTCAAGAACATCATAAATCGTCGGTTGAAATGATAAGAATCGTCTATGTTTTCGACGATTGAAAGTACACGGATCCCATCCAAAGTTTTAATTTGCTACTAGGGTAGTTTAGTACCATACTAAAAAACGATACAAGTAATTATTTTGACATTAAATGACGGTAAGATATAGCTCTTTACACTTTAAATAAGGATTAAGTTTGTAAAAAAAAAGTGATAAACCAACCTTTGCTTTTACAAATGTATCTATGAAGAATATCGTGTCTAGTGTGCTCCTGTGGATTTTATAATCCAAAAAGTATTATAAAACAAAACGCTTGAACTAAGTCCAATGCAGATGCCTCAATACAATCTCTATTTTTTGACGATGTTTATTTTCACCAATCTACAGCCCTATTTGAACTTTTTATAACATTAGTCGTACGGAAAAACAAATACCAATCATGCTGCCATACATGACCAGACACTTTAAGTTTATTGAATCAATACGGACATTACTGATACATAAAAGCGATGTTTAGAGCATACCACGTAAATAATTAACGATGTACCGTGAATCAAAGGTTTGCTAAATGGTTTCATAATTACGAACTATCTATATATCAACTTGGGCATGACAATTTCATCTTGTTATACGATTGTGTCATGTCATTTTTTATGTTCGTCCGTGACGTTTGGAGTAACGTTTTGCAATGTCTGTGACTTTGCTTTCCTTGTGTCATGTCGTACCTGACTGTTTCTGTTGGGTGTGGAATCTGTCCTTAGCTTGGTACTTCTGTTAACAGCATTATCATTAAAATGGTTTTGGTTTTAATTATAGCAGTTTTGGTCTTTTTCAATCTTATAATATTCATATAATTCATTATTTCTAAATATTATTTATTTTTAAGTCACAATTGTCAGTATATATAGGTGTATGTCTCTTCGCAGCTCCTATCTGAATCGTCCACACAATTCGTTCCCTACCCCTTTCTTCCATAAGTTAAAATGCATGTGTAGGGTAGTGGACGTTTTATTTTTTCTCGATATGTACTTTTTTCATTTCAAGACACCCCCTATTCAATTGTTTATGTTTTAATTCCATCATTATAATATTTATTAGAAATTTACTGATTACTATTATTCTTGTTGGCACTTCAGACAGATAAAACTTGGCATTCTGGTCTTTATACTGGTGAAACTTGGTAGCCGCGGAGTCACTGGAAGTCTCCCTATTGCTTTAATATGTTTTGAAATCGATCAAGGGGCATTCTGTTTAGTGCTATGCTCAACACTTTTAGGATTACACGGCAGTGGCTTGAGTTCATCATGCTTGTATAATCAAGTTAAATCATGAGAGGACCTGCTTGGGGATTAGAGATCTAAAACAAGGTGACTGAGTCAAATCATGGAAGGGCCTTGTCTTGACACCAGGAGGTCAATTTTGGTACATTTTTGTGGTCTGGATAAAGAAAGGCATTGTTTGGCCACTTGAGGTCATTCTGGGTCAGTGACGGGTCACTGGATCAAATCGTTGGAGAGCCGATTTTGGTTACTAAAGGTCACTGTTGTATCATGTCTTCGTGAAGCTTTTAGAGCTATAATTATAAACCGATGTTTAATAAGACAGGGTATTTCTGGTTTTTTGAAATTGCGTATAGTTTTAACATTTTTTGAACGTGCAATAATAGATCTATAATACGTTATAATTTCAAAGTATCAAATTTACGCCAAACAACAACTTGCATCTCAAATAACCTTACCATGTATCATTGTTTAAAAAGATAACCAACCTTATATAAATATAGTTGTTTAAATATTTTAGAACCTGGGTAAATGCTTGAATCAAATTTCTCAAAACAGGTACTCTTCACTTGAAAATGTAAAGTAAATAAAACTTAATGGATAAGACAAGTATAAAGAATTAGAGCTGCCATTTCTGTTCGATTTATATTAGCATTTAATGCAAGTAAAAAGTGACACAGTATTTCCTTGGTAATTTTAATACAAATGTACATTGCACAAGACTGTAACATATTTAAACTCTGCATCATTAGGGCTTTCTTATGAGCCTATTTTCATGAAAATCGGAACTTGTCATGTTGACCAAACTTATGTGTAAACAGTTTCTTTGACCATAGGTAGTCGTTTTTTCTCCAAATATATTTTTCGTAATTACAACCTGATAAGACTGTTACATATTCCAAATCTGCTTCTCATGAGCCTTTTTCGATAAAATTGGAACATGTCATGTTGACCAAGACGATATATCACGAGTTGTCAATTGATATAAATTTATATTTAACGAGTTTTGGAAATTTTATTAAGCGAGCCTCTGGGGAGCTTAATAATATTTCCTGAACGAGTTTAGCATAAGTATATCAATTGACAACGAGTGATAGATTATTTTTTTCATATGACACTAAAAACGCAAAATACTCATTGCTTTATTGGAAAAACTCAATATCTTATAAACGTATAACTTTATAAGTACTGGCTAAACTAACATGGATACGAGGAAAGTCATGTGATAAAAAGATTTCTATAAGATGGGTTGATCATTTTTTTTCGTTACATGTATCCAGTTTTAAATTTATAAACTATCACTGTTGTACGACAATTATAACTATTTCGTGAAATATGGTTATATTTATTTCATTGGGACGTCAAAAATGTAATCAAAGTATCGAAACTTACCAGCATGTTCATTAGCCAGCAATCCATTTAGAAATCAAATTGAACCCGCATCCTCATATTTACAAACTTTTTATAGGCTAATTTAGCTGGCAGGACGGACCCAATACTTAAATAATTGTATTAGACAATTTCTAGCAAATATTATTTGTTTATTTGACAATATGAACAGGTTTGGTGCAAAAAATAGGATAACAAATATTTCTCAAGATAAGCTTGTCATTCAAGTGTGCATTTATTGTGTTTATGTTTTAAACTGACTCTGTATACAGTATCGAGAATGAAGATGCGGACATTACATTTGGTCATCAGTTTATTTCTGCTGCGGTCATGTGCTACTGGCTACATGGTTGAAGACATTAATCAACTTTTGGAAGATAAGCTTGCAAATTATAACAAGGATGCGGACCATTGAAGAACCAAAGCAATGCATTAAATCTAACACTACAACTGGAATTACTATCAAGTCTTGAGTTTGACGAAGTTAACTTGAACAGTTCACGGTGAACAGTCGACATTTTTGGACACCATCACTTGTATTAACCAACAGTGTAGAGAAATTGAATAAGATAGGTGAGCCATGGTTAGATATTCATCTCAATTTTGATGGAGGAGCATTATATTACCCCGGTGAAGTATCTCCCGCTTCTTGTATAACGGATGTGACTTATTTTCCTTGGGTCATTCATCAATGTGATTTTAATTTCATGGTGTCGGGAGCACCATCAACTATAATATTTCTGAACAGTGTCTCCAATGAATTGCTTACGAATTACTTTAGGAAAATGGGGGATGATCGTTTGAAGACTCGAAGGAAGAAATCATATCGAGAGATGGAAGCTGGGAAATGTTCGTCAGGGTTGACATAACTGTACGTAGAAAATCTCGATTTGTAATAGTTAATACGGTTGCACCCGTCATATTTCTATCTGTCTTGAATCTTTCAACGTTTCCCATACAAATGGATAGTGGTGAACGAATACCATATAGCATCACCGTACTGTTAGCACTTGCAGTATTTCTTACAATTGTCGGACATAACTTACCCAGGATATCGCATCCGATGGCACTTTTTGGTTACTATCTTGTGGGCATTTTGTTTATGAGTGGATCTATTATCATAACTACACTGGTCAGTCTGAACATTTATCACAAAGACGAAAAAGAGTAAATCACATATTTCTGGATGACATTTGTGCATTTATGTAGCGGAGAAAACAAAAACTAGCTGATACTTTAACAGATAAATCAGTTGAAAAAAATAAGAAATTGGACAATAAATTTGCTAATGAGAAAAAGAATATTAGCAGTTCCTGGATACCCTTTAAACATATATTTAGCCGACAGTTCAAACGATCTAGCATTCTGCCAGATAGTTCGGTCGGTAAAAGTCAGGAGGCAGAAGAGAAAAATTGGGGTAATTTTGTCAATGATCAGGGTAGCAGTGACCTATAACATACATAAATAGACCAAATGACTGACGATTAATAAACACAGTTTAAACCAAAGATCTGAAAACAGGAACCATACTAGTGTATTTTTTTGTTCAGTCCATTTTGTAGATCAACCTTCACTGTTGAATACCTGGCTGAAAATTAGACATGCAAGTTGCACAAGCATATTATATTGTACTCTTTAAGAATAAACAAGTTGTTTTTTGTAGGTGAGATTTTATTTATTCATCATTTTCTGAACCACTAGAAGGACCATTGTCATATTTCAATGATGTTGTTCGTCTATTTGGACCCTGATGAAGACTATTGCATAGTCAAAACGTTGGTTATGCTCAATAAAAGATATTAAATTGACCTGTCTCCACGTGTTCCGCCTTTCTACTGTGACTTGTCAATCTATTTTGGTAGTTACCAGTTATAATATGTTTGACAAACTGCAGTTAGTCAGGTAGCAGTCACAAAGAATAGTTGTCACAATTGTCTTCTTATGGGTTAATTGCTGGCGTCTTGAATGGTGTACCTGTGATCTAACCTTTCTAACATGCTCACTTATGATTGAAGAATACTTACACTACTAGTATATGGAATGATGACTTAGAACTACTCTTTCCCGATTGACATACAGCGGACTTTTCATTTATAGACCAAAATATGTTGTACGCCATACGGAATGTGATAATTTGATAGTTTGTGCCTGGTGAGTGGATGAGCCTTAGCTTGTTTAAGCCTAAGTTTATGATATGATGTAAGAGGTTGGGTTATGTTTCGTCGTTTTCATACAGTTTTGAAGCCAATTCGAGTTGATGCTAGTCACATAACCCTTGTATCTACATATGTACTAACTTATGATTTTTCCCGATTGCGTGACCGCCTTGTTAGATGAAGGTTCCTAATAAAAATGTATGAATATTATACATGTATTATATATATTAACTATAATGATGTCTTATTGTTCTTGTTATAACTATCTATAATTATAGACATGTCTAGTCATATTGTGGAACACATCACTGTCTTAGAAGTCGCATCACATGTCTACACTTTCTGAATATGTCATGTTTTTATGACAGGGTGACCGTTTTAGCATAAGAGAGGCATCTGGTTCGCAGTCTACGCTACTGTTGAAGTTCACTGAGCAATACGAACACATAATGCTCCACTTCACCGAGGTCCGAATTGGTACCTTCTCACAGGCGTTGTTTGTACATGTTTTATATTCCTTGGGACCTTAAAAGGATATAAATAGCTTCATCAGGGGTATCCTTGACCTTGGTAATTGCTTTTGTTGAACAGCATTCCATCAGTCCTATACATGATTATTACTCCAGGGTCTTACTGGTGGAAAGCGTCAGTCAACATGGCAGAGAACATGGGACTGAACAGTGCTGACACACCTTGCCTCACACAGCTAGTGACTTGGGAATCGGTAGACGTCTCTGTCGCCCAGGACTCAGGTCATCATTCCGTCATGAAATTGGCGAATTATGATGACAAAGTGAACAGGGCATCCAAACTTGACCATTATCTTCCAAAGTCCCTCCTGAATGACGGTGTCAAGGGCCTTTGACAGGTTAACGAAGGTTGTGTTTAGGTCCTGATGACGTTTTACCTGTAGCTGGCAGGCTGTAATGACTACTGTTCAGCTCTGACTTTCTGACAGCAATCCATTTTCTAGATGGCGTACTACAATGTAGAATCAGGCTGTTGAGCATTTATATTCTGACAAGAAGCTTACCTGCAATGCCGAGGAGCGATAGCCCCTGTGGTTGTCAAAGATCTGTCTGTTGTCCTTCCGCTTGTAAAAATGTACTATGGGTGCATCTTTGAATCCTGTGGTAAGTGCGCCTCGATTCAAGCATGATGTGAACAGTTCCAGTGACTTCTGTACCATAGGCAGTCCACCTGGAATGGCATCTGAGTCTGGTGCCTTTCCACAGGATATTTGTTAAGTGGCTTACACCACTTCCTGGATTGTTGGTGGTTTGCCAATGGTGAAGTTCATTAACACTTGTGCTTGGTGGACAATGGCTTCGTCGTTACTAAAGGAGAGTCAGTTCAGTACGTCATTTAGTGTTCAGCCAATCTATCGAGGATCTTTGACAGATCAGTGATAAATGTTGACGAGTCCGAGCTCAGGAGGGGTAAGATGCCTGAGGAGTTTGGTCCATACACTGTTTTAGTGTGTCATAGACTCGTTTTGCGTCATGGGTGTCAGCAAACATCTGTATCTATAAGGACTTGTCACTAACTAAGCCGTTGGTCTTGCATGCCTCTTAGCTTTGATTGGGCTGGTTGTTTGGTTGGTTCTCAGCCTTCTGTGGCTGTTATATCATCACATGTACTTCTGAATTATGGTCCTGCTGATAGGCCAAATAGATGCGATGCTTTTCTTGCAGTAACCCAGATATCAGTCTCGTGTTTCTTGATTGTGCGGTCAAGGGTCTCCCGTCAAGACAAGTGGACTTATAGCTTTGACTGAAGTGAACGCCAGAGAATCTGCTGCCGAGAGCTGTACGCTACAGATTAGTTTTTCCTTTGGCCTTTGCTTAGGTTTGAGATGATGGATAGCTTAGATATGACAAGCATAGTTATGGTCTGTCCAGCATTCAGCACAACACATGGTCTTGGTGAGGTTAACATATTGCCTGTCTACCTTTCTGGTGAAGACATAGTCAATCAGGTGCCAATGTTTGACTTTCAGTGTTTATGAAAACATGGGCATATTGCCTTATTTTCGAAATCAATTGCCTGTCATTTTTCAAATTCATTGGCCATTTTGTCAGCCATATTGATTATTATCAAAGTTATTTTTGTTCAAAATACATTTAAAATACTTGTCCAGAACTGATAACAATAAAATACTACATATATTTAAGCATTATTTTGCTGATATACAATATAGAACCGATATGTACATTTTTTTTTAATTTCGGCGGCCATCTTGGCAGCCATTTTGAATTTTTCATATGCTCAGTAATTCCTAAGTTGACCATTGCCCTAGAAGAACATGCTTTAGAACCAATATATACATATTTTTGAACATAATGTGGTTTATAATGATAAAAAACAATATATCACATTTTCCCTATTCGGTAGCCATTTTGTCGGCCATTTTGAATATTTTCAACCCTCTTTTTTATTTCGAATACTTGTCTAGAATGTCTTACAATAATTTGCTACGTATATCTTCAAAATTTCCCATTTTACTTTCAAAATAGAAGATATATACAATTTTTGATATTTTGGCGGCCATCTTGGCGGCCATCTTGAATATTTCAAAATGCTCAATGATGACAAAGTTGCATCATTCAGTTTCTTTGTAGGTACATGTCAAAGGACCATTTTATGCAAAAACATTTTGTGCGTACTAATATTTTGGGTTTTGCCACTGGCATACCGACTAAATTAGGTAGGTTTCTTTCTAGTTATTATTATTGACGTCTTACATGACATGCTGGACCTTTATCAGTCATACACAGAAAACTGCAACAAAACAACATTACTACACGGTGCAAGGCCCACACACAACCCAAAGAAATGATGAAAAGACCAAGTCGAGAAGATACAGGTTGACCCAATGTCACAAAGAAATAACAAAATATGGTGATCCAAATCGATCGAATGAAACGCATTCAAGACCCGACCTAGCGAAACAAGTCTTCGCTGCAGGGTGGCCAAGTTTCACAAATGTATACCAACACAGTTACCCAAACGACTAAATGAGACATCTCCGCAAACCGACCCAGATAACAAACAGCATGCACAATGACCTGCTTTTAATAGTTTCTCCCCCAGAAAACTGAGCAAGGTACAATATAGAAGGGGGTAGAATAACATATGTCTTGCCATATGTAATTCTAAACGGCTGAAAAGTATATACACCACCATTTAAACAGTCCCGGATAACCCAGCTACCACAATTGATATCTCTAATATATCGACGGAATCAAACACAACCTTAAATAATTCGTAAGCCCCCCCCCCCCGGCCATGGTATAGAAAAACTAGCCACAAATCTACATAAACAACCCTACACAAAAATTTAACTATATGAAGAAATTTGAAGGGGTGCGAATATCATGGAAGAATAAAACGGGGAATAATTGATACGAAAATAATTCCAAGCTAGTTATAAATTTCATTCGCCCCGACGAATATTGAGAAATGTTTACATTTAATCATTATAGAGCACTTTTCAATGAACTTCTGAAACACCCCTCGCGTATGGAACGAGTTCTAGAAAAAAATATTAAGTGGGCCTTGGATTTATTGGTATCTTGGTGGCTTTGTGTTGCTGTACATGGCTCTACTCAAGAAACACACACATCTATTGCGTAACTGATTTGAAGCCGTCTAATTGTATAACATTAAAACTTTAAGTTAACGGAGCTGGAATAAAACAGCAGGGTTGTAATCACTTACAAAATGTAACACAGCAGTAAAACACCGAACACTAATTTCTTTAGAAGCGTCTTATAGTTTCCAGCGGTCTAAACTGTGTTTAATGTCGAATTACAAGCATTTAAAGGCGTAACATTATGTCTGAAAAGCTTTTAGACTGACATTAAATGAATGATCAAATTGATCGTTGTGTTTCATTACGACTTTCGAGTTCCTGAGTATTGTTTTACTAAGGAAACAGTTCAGTGATAGCGGATAGTGTGTCATCAGGAAAAGCAGCGAAAAATCAGTGTAATAAAATGGCATTGAATTTCAGGAGACAAGCACCGATTTTAGCACAAAGACAACACTTAAAATTCCATCACTCACCTTTTACGATACAGAAGTACTGACTTACTCTTCCGGTGCGACCACATTGTACTCCGTATTGATGAATAAAGAGCGTTGAGAGGTTACAAATGCGCCTGTATACTAGTAAATAAAAAAGCATAGCATAGATTTCACATGAATGCATTTCAAACACAATCAGTCCATTTGTTTTACCGTTTGTATGCTGGCTTTTATACACATGTTACTTAATTTTATTGGCCGAGGTATTGTATGCCAAACTCATTTAGCATTTCGTCTTCGGCTGTGGTGATATGAATAAATGGGGCGATATTTTTATGCCTGGTATGATTTTCCACGAAACAATATTTCAATTCAACCCATTACTACATATTGACGTCATTTGCATGATTTTCATGTGACGTCGGAACGGATCCACTGGGTGTGACGTTTTCACCGACAAATTTATGACAAACAACATCCCGACATACCCCGACATTTTTGCCACCAAATATGGGGATCGCGTTTGAAATTTATAAAAATCATTGTTGGGCATTGTTTTGCAGTTCTTTTTTTTCTCCATACTATAAAATCGCAAAATGGTGATTTCAGGCATACAATAAGATTTGCCCGATACTAAGGTTCTGCATCAAGTGAAAAGTGTTTAAACATTATTAAAATAATGTTCAAATATTTAATAAAGTATGTTGGATTTAATATCCCTTGATTTCGTGCAAATAAAAATGCCTTTTACAACCCTACCCCCTTTTTGTTCGTTATGGCAAAAGAAGAATTTAGTAAGATATGAAAATGTAAATACATAAAAAAGTAAGACTCAAAACGATATATTATTCTCGCCGTATAAATGCTCAATACTTAATGTAGAAACTATGGTTAAATGAAAAAAATAGCAAGACGTTTAATCTCTAATAAGCCATTCAAGATTTTATATACAGGGTGTCTCAAAATACATGTGCGCTTGTTAAAGACATGTTATCTGTAATGTACTGCTACACATATCGCTGGCTTAGAATGACAAGGTCGTAAGTGCCACTCACGACCTTATAAGACGTATGCATATTTGAAATCTGCATCATAAGGCGCTTCTTATGAGCCTAATTGCATGAAAATTGGATATCATGTTATCATGTTGATCAAACTGAAGTTTAAAAGGCTTGTTTTACTATAAGAAAAGAGTGATTGTGAGACTGTTTTTCTTGTTTTATCAAAATATCGATTTTGTAGTGTGCGACTTTCTGATTCTGTAGTTATTAGTGTTGTTTAGTAGTGTAAGAATAAGTTATTTGTTAATACAAATTTCAAACTTTAGGCCATGTATATTTCATAATTGTATGCCCATATGTGGTCCCAAAATTGGAAAATAAACAATATCTTATCTTATCTTCTAAGCCAGCGATATATGATATATATTTTGGATCAAAGCGATTTCAAATCGATGTTGAAATTACAAAAACCGGATTTTAACGTCGTTTTACGATTGTACTGGCGTTCGCAGAAGTTCTAGTCAGGTGTAATTATTCCATAATCTCATCAAACTGATATTGTGAGTTTTGGTGTAGTTATATATTTTAACTGTTTTATTACATATCCACATAATATCAGAAGAAATACATTTTGAAGTATCTTTGGAAAGAACGTGTCGGGTTTCAATTAAATTAGTAACACCAAATTCATCCTCCTACATGTACCACGACAGTGTTAGGTGATGGATACATTAAAGAGTACTTATTTAAATTTTCAAGTTTCATTAAATGATCCTATATACCTAAGCTAAATAAATTGATTGAAGGCCATCCAATACGTTTGTGCACCGTTTATGAATATGGTGTTAATGAAATGTATCCAATTTCATTTACCTTATCAAAAACAGACATTACATGTAATCAGTTTTTGGACAGTGTCGGCATAATAGTGAACAAGTGAATATTACTATTCCCACTGAAGATATGTCTTTACACGTGTCCCGTTACAATCATGTTTTCTGCCACTTCAGACACTTTAGAACGTCTGTTGAAAATTTCATTATTATGACATATTTAACGTCACCAATTATTCCTGCTTTACCGATTGATATAGTTCATCAAATAATTGTTAAATTAAGGTTTTATACAAGATTATGATTATCAATTTACGAACAAATTGGGCAAAGTTACAGCCTTTCAACAAGTATTTTGAGACACCATGTAAGTATACACAATACCTATAAAGCGTTAGCATGGTATTGGTTTTCACAAATGCAACATTGGCATAAAGAAAGCAATAAAGAATGTGAAAGACAACAATAAAATAACATTTGACATACATATTATAAATACATTCAATTGTATAGGTATTTTTTTCATCATGATTTCTTATCTTAAAGTGTAAAGAGCTATATTTTAACAGTAATTTTATGTCAAAATAATTACTTGCATCTTTTTTAGTATGATGCTACAGTACACGCAAGGTGGGTTTTCTAAATTCCACCCGTCACGGTGGCGGCGACTCGAGGTGACAACGCAAAATTTGTCACCGTGAACCCACCCAAAAACACCCAGACTGTTAATTAAGGTGGACGGTCACGGTGACAATTTCCACTGTGACATCACAGTGTAAACGCGGTGAATACACGGTGGCCCGTGACAACACGGTGTATTGTGGTGGTGTTAATCTTTATAATTTGTTTGTATGCATTCTACGATTATTTTCATACTATTTGTACGCAATTTTCGTTTTTGTTTTCAGAATTAATAGAAACATGTTGTTTTTAATTATTAAAGCAGAACTTGTTATAAAATCAATCCTAAATACAGGTTAGAAACCACCAAATAGATTTGCTCTATAGCTCAATGTAAATTGGCCATAGTAGGCCCCAATTTTCAACATTTTTTAGTCTATGGCCACCTGGACCACATATATCATTGTAAAAAGCGGCAGTTAAGCTTCAAAATAATGCAATAAAAAAAGGGGGTCATGTACCTTCTAAGAAAGTTTTTGTCCTTCAAACACGGTCTATCCGTTTTTACGCATGTCCGGATTTATAAGTTCTGGGTTTTACCCTAGTCTACTTTCACTTTGGTATCAAGAACAAAATAGCGGAATAATACAAATATTACAGTTTTACTACACCACATGCATATTTACCAACCATTTAAACTCAATTTCATCATTCAACTCCACATTTGTCAAGAAATATCTCCATTTACAGGCAAACCAAAGTTTTTTTAAGGACTACTTGAGTGTGTCACCACTTGGTCCGCGGAGGCATTTAGTGGTTCTTTACCTTAAGACAGCCTAGTTTTACTTACAAAAGTGATTTTTGCACTTTTTTCAATACTACTATGTATATGCAGCACACAACAATCAATTCTAGACAAATTGTGCATGAATTCTAGAAAAAATGACAAACACGCATATGCGCCTTTAAGGAGAAATTTGGCCAGCGCCTGCAAAATATTATGAATAGTGATTTTAAATTGGGTTTTATTTGTGAAAAACTGTTTCACTGAACACTAATTATGCTTCAGATGCCTAATAATGTGTCTATTCTTCATATTTTATCACAATTACCCCTGTCTGACACTAAAATAAGGTCAATTTTGGCATAAAAATGTCAATTTTAGAAGAAAAAAATCTGAACTTTTCTAGATTTTCATGATAAAAATCCAAATTTTCACTTTTTTAGACAATTTAAACAGATAAAAGTGGTCAAAACCCTATCTGGGATGCATTTCCATACATTTGAATGCAAAAAAATGAAAACATGAATTTAATAGAATTTTGCCCTTCTTTAGGTTAGAAACCACCAAATAGATTTGCTCTATAGCTCAATGTAAATTG